>UESW01003602.1:25713-57028 GCA_900491605.1 Calamus simplicifolius
CATTCGGGCTAGTTGTTCAGTGATAATCCTTAGTGATCATCATGTTTTGATTAGCCATGGGTTCAACCTATAATGGAGGTGGTGACGGGCGAAAAGATGCTCCTGATCTAGTGCACATGCAAGCACAATCAAGCATACAAGACTCAGACTGACTCGGACTATGGTATGTTAGACATAGTCATCCAGAGTAAAGGATTTTGCTTAATGCAAGCCAATCTAACAGTAACTCTTCAATTGGCCAGTTGGGATAGGTGGAAGGGGGGAGGCTCGTCCGCAAATTGCAGGTGCCTAATTAGAATAACCCCAACATCCACTTAAGTGTTTGACATTTGACCTCCCTTCTAGACACCAATTCAGAGCACACGCCAGATTGATTTATACAGTCTCCTCCAGTTACACTAAACCGACTGTTGGTGTCTCTAGCCCTCTAGGCAAATGTCAATTAAGTTGCTACTCAGTTTTAGTTTAGAGGCTTGGGATTGGAATGCATGGATGCTTGTTTTGGGCCAAGAAAGGGTCTCAATCCCTCCCTTATCTGACATCAATGAAGCCTTAAGAGTAATTTAATGCAGATGAATGACATGTAAAACACAAACCCTAATCCAGAAATCTATAAATAGCAATAAATCTCAGATTTTTTTTTTGATGTGTATGCAGCTAGAAACATTCGATTAACAAAATCTCAAGATTTTTATATTTTTATGAGTAATCAGGCATGCAATTAATTCACAATTGAATTGTTGGCCCAGATAGCAACCCAAGAGGGGGGGGGGGGGGGGTGAATTGGGTTCTTAAAAATTTAAGACTTTTTAAATGTTTAAACAAATTAACTCAAGATGTGCAAGTGAGAGAAATTAACTAAACAATGCACAACAAATAAAGAGAGATAGAGTAGAGACAAATGAGGCACGGCAAACACAAGGTTTTATAGTGGTTCGGTGCAACCAACACCTACGTCCACTCCCAAGATTCACTTGGGTCCACACTATAATCTCCTAGATTACAGCCGAGTTGTTTTACAAGCTCACAACTCAAACTTGTTGTTTTCCCGGGATCACAACGAACCCAGCTGGTTTTACGGGCTCACCAGCACAAAAACCCCAACACAAGCTATACCAAGCTTGTACCGAGGTAAGACTACCTCCACTAGTTCAATCCCCCAGATTGAACTAGCACAAAGAATAGAAATATGTTTGTTTAGTTACAATGCTCCTTAATGAGCAGATTAACAAAAGTAAGAATAGAGTTTAGATAAGCCTGATTTGCAGTTGGTTGGCTTTGAGCTTTTCTTCTTTTCTTCAACTCCTTTGAGGTGTAGAATCGGCCTCAGCACGGATTCTCCACAGAATGAGTGTTGGAGTTGATTTGGGCTTTTCTCTTTTTTGAGTGGTGGAAATCACTTGAGATGCACTTGGATTTCTTCTGAAGCTTCCTTGGATAGTAGAGCTGAGCACAGATGGAGCTTCCTTTGATTTCACACTCTTTCTTTCACTCTATTTTGAATCACGGATTTTTTCAGCTAACGCTCTGTTTTTCGATTTTTCTTTCTTTTCTTTGAAATAAATATCTCTCTCTATTGCTCTCTTTGATTTGAAAACAGCTTCTCTATTTATAGATTCTGCAAGAATATAGCCGTTAGAGACAAAGAAAAATAGCCGTTAATCAAAAAACTTACCGTTGGAGCTGAGTTGGCATCCGTAAAAATTTCGCCCAGATTTGCTGGAGTCGACTCATGCTTTTCCCGAGTCGGCTCGAGCTCGTCTTACCAAAAATAGAAATGTTTATAAAGGTTAGGGGTCGACTCACCAAAAGTAAAGTGTCGACTCCTGAAAGTCGGGAGTCGACTCATGAAAGGTTGGGGTCGACTCGCGAAGTGCTCAGAAAAACACTCTTCTGGTGTCTGAGCGGAGTCGACTCGCACAGTCATGGAGTCGGCTCGACAAATCAGGGGTCGACTCGACAAATTCGTGGGTCGACTCGAGACAGATGCACATTTCTGTACACTGAGTGGAGTCGACTCTGAAACTCAGAGTCGGCTCCGGAACGTATCAAAAATCAGAAACTTTTCTGATTGACATTAAAATCGTTCCAGATTCATTTTAATTCATTGTTTTGACTTGAATTCAATAAAATTGACATTAAGAATTGATTCAAGAACTATTCCAAAACTCATTGAATAAAACATGAATTATAAAATTTCTTTTTGAAAGTTTAAACATTGAGCTTAAAGTTACTTTCAAAATTGATTAAAGTCAAACTTTAACATTCTCATTGATTGTTCAAAATAAATTTATTGCTCATTTAAATAAACTCATTATATCTTTTAATGAACTCAATGGCTTTTAGTAATCATCAAAATCAAAAGGATTGGGTCATATAATTTTTCAATAATCTTCCAACAATCTCCCCCTTTTTGATGATGACAAAAACATTGAGTTTATGCATGATTGATTAGTGAATTTATTTTGTTTTCATAGTTAGGCTTAGGCTCCCCCTGAATGAGGTAGCTCCCCCTATGAAACTTAAATAAATATCCCATTGATTCAACTTTGATTTTCTCAAATGTATTTACAATCATAAAACTATAAAACTCTCCCCTTTTTTGTTATCAACAAAAAGGTAGAGAAGCATAAACATTCATTCAATCAAGATAAGATTTGACAATTTCATTCATTCATTGAAAGAAGGAAATACATTGAGTAATCAACATAGAGAATTCATTTCATCAAAAGGTCTAATACATCAAGATGTTTAATACATTGATATCAAAAAACATACAATTTCAGTACATAGCAAGGATTGAAAATCTAATACATCAGAAATGAGTTCTTACAATCCTAGTTAAATGATCTACTATGTTCTTCATTCCATCAGATTGGATTTTTACATAATCTTTGAGCCTCTCATCGACAAAGGTGCAAGCAGTCAAATCTTGTCTTGAAGCTCCGCATTGCATTTGCATAAGTCTCCATCTCCGCATATATCTTTAAGTTCTTCAAATATATTTTTGAGATCTCCACTTAAAGATACCGAAGAAGAGCTGAGAGTAGACTCCATCTTAGTGATACGATCATCCAATGAATATAGAGTCTCCTCAAATTCATGAACTTATTCTCAAATTCAGATTTAAGTTTTTCAGATTGATCATCAAATAGAACTTTGAGTTGCTTAGTTGTAGATCTGAGAAACCGGCAGAAGATGATGAAGCTTGATCAAATAATGGAGCGGGGGCTGGAGCAGGGGCAGAAGTAGAAGGGCTCGGAGGTGCAGGTGAAGGATGTCTGACTGAAGGTCCTGCAGCCTCAACATCTGTAGCTCTCTCTTCTATCAGTCCTTTCCTCTCCCATTTTCCATTTTCTTGATAAAACCCATTCGATGAATGGTGGCCAAGCTATAAAAGTCTGTATGTCTCAGATTCCTCATTGGCTCATTGTCAGAAATCACAACTCCTTGGCTCAGAAAAATCTTGGTGAGAATCATTCCATAGGGCAGGCTAGACTTTCTTTTTCCTCCACAGTCTGCAATGTACCAAAGTATCATACTGGGAAGGTTTATAGGTTTGCCCGTGACAATGGCATCCATCACAAAGATATCTCTTTCCGATACATAATCAAATCTTCCTGTCTTTGGAAAGAGTATCCTACTGCAAATGTTATGTAATAATCAGTTCTAATGAAGTTGGTTGGCAAAAACCTCTTCAAATCCGACAACATCCCGATTTAATAATCTAGCAAGAGCGGGACGGTCTTCTGAAGAAAAAGTGGCAGTGCCAGATAAGGGTAAATCCAACAGTCTAGAAAGAAGCTCAACAGTACAGAGATCCTATGTCCTCTCACATTGCTAACTAGGCCGTGATCACCTCTAGACAAATTTTGTAGAATTCCTTTACTAGAGAGGGATAGGTGGGCAATCCAGGAACATATTTTCTCCCATCCCATCTCTATCAATTGTCTCCCAACAAAAACCCTCAGCTTCAAAAATTCAAAATCCACCTTTCTACCCGTTGTTATGATCCTATCTGCTAATCTATCTACCTGAAGTAGTAGCAGCAGGAGAAGCACGGAGTAGAAGAAGAAGTGGAATCCGTGCTGGAGACGGCTCACGCACCGGACGCCTCACGTTTTCCTAACGGCTCGCTTCCTCTTGACGCCGGCCGCAGCAAGACTTGGAACCTCGGTTTTGGGTGCCATTGTCGATTGGAAGTGTAATCAGGGATTTTGGAAGTTTGGAAGGTTTGGAGAGTTTTGGAGAGAGTATTTTGAAGGATTGGAAAGTTTGAAATGAACGGCGAGTCGACTCTGCCCTAGATAAATCAACCTGGGACCACTTCGAGTCGGCTCGCGCAAATCCAGGGGTCGACTCCGGACAGTCACAGAAAACCATCCCGACTTGGAGTCGACTCGCGCCGAGGAGGGGTCGACCCGAGAGTTTCAGTCGAAACCAGGAGTCGACTCCGATACGCACCGAGTCGGCTCCGAGACCATTTCAGAGCAAAAACATGAAATTTCTGAAATGTGTCCGGAATTGATCATAAAAATTGATAAAATAATCATTGAATATGAATGGATCAATTAGATATGAATTCTAGATAAGATTTCCTTAAAGATCAAGGATTTGAAAGAATCTTAGATAAATTCCTTAGGGGTTTCAAATTCATTCTAATGGATCACAAATACCTAACTCTCCTCTAAGATAACAGAATCTTCTTCATTTAAAGGTTTAGTAAATATGTCAGCTAATTGTTCTTCAGTGTTAACATAATCAAGACATATTTCATTATTTGCTACATGTTCTCTTATAAAATGATATCTAATTTCTATGTGTTTAGTTCTTGAATGTTGAATTGGATTTTTGTTAGATTAATTGCACTTGTGTTATCACATCTTATGGTGTTTTATCAAGTGTGATACCATAGTCTTCAAGTTGTCGCTTAATCCATAGGATTTGCGCACAGCAACTTCCAGCTGCTACATATTCAGCTTCAGTAGTTGATAATGCAACTGAATTTTGCTTTTTGCTAAACCATGAGATTAAGTTACTTCCTAAGAATTGGCATGCACCACTTGTGCTTTTTCTATCTAACTTACATCCAGCATAATCAGAATCAGTGTATGCAATTAGATTTAATGTGGAGTCTCTAGAATACCATAAACCTACATTTTTTGTTCCACTTACATATCTTAGTATTCTTTTAACAGCAATTAAATGTGATTCTTTAGGTTCTGATTGAAATCTAGCACATAAACAAACAGCAAACATAATATCTGGTCTACTTGCAGTTAAATAAAGTAGGGATCCGATTATACCTCGATAATATTTTGATCAACTTTTACCTTCTTCATCTTTGTCCAGCTTGCATGAAGGACTCATTGGTGTTCCGAGGGGTTTCATTGATTCCATACCAAACTTCTTTAGGATTTCTCTTGTGTATTTTGTTTGGTTGATGAAGATTCCCTCTTTGCTTTGTTTGATCTGGAGTCCAAGGAAGAAGTTGAGTTCTCCCATCATGCTCATCTCGAATTCTCCCTGCATCAACTTAGCAAATTCTTGACATAGAGAATTGTTAGTAGCACCAAAAATAATGTCATCAACGTATATTTGTACTACAAGTAAATCTTTACTTTTTCTTTTCAAAAACAAAGTTTTATCAACATTTCCTCTTGTAAAATCATTTTCAATTAAGAATTTACTTAACCTATCATACCAAGCTCTAGGTGCTTGTTTCAAACCATATAAAGCTTTGTGCAATTTAAAAACGTGATTTGAAAATTCGTGATCTTCAAAACCTGGTGGTTGTTCTACATAAACTTCTTCATTTATAAATCCATTTAAAAATGCGCTTTTAACATCCATTTGAAATAAGTTAAAATTCATATGACATGCAAATGCAAGTAATAGCCTAATGGCTTCTAATCTAGCTACTGGTGCAAAGGTTTCATCAAAATCAATACCTTCTTCTTGATTATATCCTTTTGCAACCAATCTAGCTTGTTTCTAATTACTATGCCATTTTCATCTAGTTTATTTCTAAATACCCATTTTGATCCTATTACTGAATGATTTTTAGGTCTTTCAACTAAGTCCATACATTATTTCTTGTAAATTGATTTAATTCTTCTTGCATTGCTAACATCCAATTATTATCTTTTTCAGCTTCTTCAATAGTTTTAGGTTCAATTTGTGATACAAATGCAAGATGATTACTAATATTTCTCATATATGATCTAGTTCTTATTCCTTGAGATGGATCACCTATAATCAATTCCTTGGGATGACTATGAGCATATCTCCAGTCTCTTGGAAGATCTATATCATTATGATCAATATTGACATCATCGTCCTTATGTGAATCATCATCTTTAGCTTCTTGCTCATGATCTGAAGATACTTCAATATTAAGTTTTTCAAGATCTTTTTCAATTATGTTTGTATCTTCCTCATCATCAAGCTTTTCAGAACTAGATGCTAAAGACTCATCAAAACTATATGAATGGATTCTTCAACTACTAAGGTTTTCTTGTTAAATACTCTATAAGCTTTACTAGTTGTTGAATATCCTAAAAATATTCCTTCATCAGATTTAGCATCAAATTTTCCTAAATTGTTTTTACCATTATTATGAATAAAACATTTACATCCAAATGCATGAAAGTATTTTATATTGGGTTTTCTTTCATTCCATAATTCATAAGGTGTTTTCTTTAAGATTGGTCTTATTAGGGCTCGATTTAAGATGTAGCATGCTGTGTTAATAGCTTCCGCCCAAAAGTACTTTGGTAGGTTACTTTCGCATAGCATGGTACGGGCCATGTCTTCTAGAGTCCTATTTTTCCTTTCAACTACACCATTTTGTTGTGGAGTCCTAGGGGCTGAAAAATTATGATTAATTCCATTTTCAGTGCAGAAACTTTCAAATAAGTGATTTTCAAATTCTGTTCCATGATCACTTCTTAGAGATACTATGGTAGTGTTTTTCTCATTTGTGACTTTCTTGAAGAATTTCAGGAATATCGAGAAAGTCTCATCTTTGTGAGCTAAAAACATTACCCAAGTATATCTAGAATAATCATCTACAATCACTAGACCATATTTCTTTCCTCCTAGACTTGTGGTTCTAGTTGGTCCAAAAAGGTCCATGTGAAGTAGCTCTAGTGCCCTAGAAGTTGAAACAACATTTTTAGATTTGAAAGAACTTCTAGTTTGTTTTCCAAATTGACATGCATCACATATTTTTTTTTCAAAATCTAGTTTAGGTAAGCCTTTAACTAAATCCATTTTAATTAATTTTGAAATAAGGTGTGTGCTTGCATGACCTAATCTACGATGCCACAACCAACTAATTTCATTTATATTAGCATTGTCAGCAATTAAGCAATGATCACTCAAATAATTTTTCTAGATCAACCAAGTAAACATTGCCATGTCTATAACCAGTAAATACAATGCTATTATCAATAGAATTAGTTACAGTGCATATAGAAGATTTAAATGAAACATTAAAGTTTTTATCACATAATTGGCTTATACTAATTAGATTATGCTTCAAACCATCAACATAAAGTACATTATCAATAAATGTAGATGGAGTTATACGAACTTTACCAAGGCCCATAATTTGACCTTTACCATTATCGCCAAACGTAACAACTCCACCTTTCTTTTCTTCCAGGGTGATGAATTCATCTTTGTCACCCGTCATATGTCTTGAGCAGCCACTATCAAGGTACCACTTTTTCTTTGATCTTTTGGCTACAAGACATTCCTGCAACATAATTTAAACTTTATGTTTAGGTACCCAAGCTTTCTTGGGTCCTTCATGGTTAGTAGCAATAAAAATTGTTCCTTTCGGAACCCAAATTTTCTTTCCTTTAATATTTAATTTTTTTATTAATTGTTTTGCATTCAAAGATTTATGTCCTTTTTGATTACATTTAAAACAAGTAATATTACTTTGGTTAGCTTTTACAAAAATATTTTTCAATGATTTTGTTTTCTTAATGTGTTATACCTAAACCTGCTTTGTCAAAAACTGCTTTTTGACTATCTAAAATCATATTAGTTTAGTTGAGCTTAGTAAATTTCTCAACAATGTCTTTATACTTTTTAACATCTTTCTTTAGAAAATCATTTTCATTAGAGATTGATTCTTTTCTTTAATTAGATTTTCATTTCAGATTTATCAAATCAATCTTATGAACACTTTTCATTAAGAAGTTTTCTTTTAAATCTTTAACTACAAGATTTAATTCATTTTTCTCTTTAATTAAATTTAAGTTTTCAGTTTTCAAAGATTTGTGTTTCTTTTTCAAAGCTTTGAAATCAATCAAGTTCATTAAAGCTTCAAACATTTCATCAAAAGTAAATTCATCATCGGGGGTTTCGGACTTACCTCTTCGTTGTCGTCCGCCATGAAGCAAACATTTGCAACTTCTTTTTGTTCTTCTTCTTCGGAAGAAGACTCTTCACTGTCAGTCCAAGTTGCCATGTAGGCCTTTTTCTTTTTCTTATAGGCCTTCTTAAGTAAAGGACAGTCATATCTAAAATGCCCTGGCTTTTTACATTCATAGCATACTAAGGGCTCTTTCTCTTTGTCCTTTCCTCCTTTTTCTTATCCTTTTCTTTTTCTCCTTCCATTTTTGATCCAAATTTCTTGTGGAAGGGCCTCCTTCTTTGCATAAACTTCTTGAATTTCCTTGCAAGGAGGGCTGTCTCATCATCATCATCATCTTCATCATCGCTGCTGCTCTTCCTTTTCCGCAGCTTTGAGGGCAATGGTTTTCTTCTTTCTTGACTCATCCTCATTGACATGTTGTTTAACTTGAAGCTCATGAGTCATTAGGATCCAAGAAGCTCTTCTAATGGTAGGATGTTCAGATCTTTGGCTTCTTGTATGGCTGTCACCTTGGCTTCCCAAGTCCTTGGAAGTGACCTAAGAATTTTGCGAACAAGCTCAGAGTTAGTATAACTTTTCCAAGACTTTTCAAACCATTCACAATATCAGTGAAATCTAGTGAACATGCATGTGATGGTTTCAGTTTGTTCCATGTAAATAATTCATATTTATGAACCAAAATTTATCTTTGATTCTTTTACTTGGTTTGTTCCTTCATGTGTAATTTCCAACCTATCCCAAATTTCTTTTGCGGAATTACATGTTGAGATTCGGTTGAATTCATTAGAGTCTAAGGAACAATACAAAATGTTAATGGCTTTAGCATTTAGTTGTGCCATTCTCCTATCATTATCATTCCAATCCCTTTCGGGCTTAGGAACAATAGTGCCATCAACTAAGTGTGTGGGTGTACTAGGTCCATTTATTATACTCCCCACAATTCATAATCAGAAGCTTGAATGAATATCCTCATTCTAGCTTTCCAATATGAATAGTTGGCCATTAAATAAAGGGAGGTCTATTCGTAGAATGACCTTCAGCAAAATGAACCACTTTGTGTTGCCATAAGGATCTTTAGCCCTTGATCGTGAGATCAAATTCTAAATGAGCACTTGCTCTGATACCAATTGTTGGCCCAGATGGCAACCCAAGAGGGGGGGGGTGAATTGGGTTCTTAAAAATTTAAGACTTTTTGAAATGTTTTTGCTTAACTCAAGATGTGCAAGTGAGAGAAATTAACTAAAACAATGCACAACAAATAAAGAGAGATAGAGTAGAGACAAATGAGCACGGCAAACACAAGAATTTTATAGTGGTTCGGTGCAACCAGCACCTACGTCCACTCCCAAGATTCACTTGGGTCCACACTATAATCTCTCTAGATTACAGCCGAGTTGTTTTACAAGCTCACAACTCAAACTTGTTGTTTTCCCGGGATCACAACGAACCCAGCCGGTTTTCGGGCTCACCAGCACAAAACCCTAACACAAGCTATACCAAGCTTGTACCGAGGTAAACTAACCTCCACTAGTTCAATCCCCAGATTGAACTAGTCACAAAATAGAAATATGTTTGTTTTTTACAATGCTCCTTAATGAGCAGTTAACAAAAGTAAGAATAGAGTTTAGATAAGCCTGATTTGCAGTTGGTTGGCTTTGAGCTTTTCTTCTTTTCTTCAACTCCTTTGAGGTGTTGAATCGGCCTCAGCACGGATTCTCCACGGAATGAGTGTTGGAGTTGATTTGGGCTTTTCCTCTTTTCTTTGAGTGGTGGAATCACTTGAGATGTACTTGGATTTCTTCTGAAGCTTCCTTGGATAGTAGAGCTGAGCACAGATGGAGCTTCCTTTGATTTCACACTCTTTCTTTCACTCTATTTTGAATCACGGATTTTTTAGCTAACGCTCTGTTTTTCGATTTTTCCTTTTTTTTCTTTGAAATAAATCTCTCTCTATTGCTCTCTTTGATTTGAAAAAAGCTTCTCTATTTATAGATTCTGCAAGAATATAGCCGTTAGAGACAAAGAAAAATAGCCGTTAATCAAAAAACTTACCGTTGGAGCTGAGTTGGCATCCGTAAAAATTTTGCCCAGATTTGCTGGAGTCGACTCATGCTTTTCCCGAGTCGGCTCGAGCTTGTCTTACTAAAAATAGAAATGTTTAAAAAGTCATGGGGTCACTCACCAAAAGTAAAGTGTCGACTCCTGAAAGTCGAGGGTCGACTCATGAAAGGTTGGAGTCGACTTGCGAAGTGCTCAGAAAAACACTCTTCTGGTGTCTGAGCGGAGTCGACTCGCACAGTCATGGAGTCGGCTCGACTAAATCGGGGGTCGACTCGACAAATTCGTGGGTCGACTCAAGACAGATGCACATTTCTGTACACTGTGTGGAGTCGACTCTGAAACTCAAGAGTCGGCTCCGGAACGTATCAAAAATCAGACACTTTTCTGATTGACATTAAAATCATTCCAGATTTATTTTAATTCATATTTTTGACTTAAATTCAATAAGATTGACATTAAGAATTAATTCAAGAAGTAATCCATAAACTCATTGATCAATCTATGAATTATAAAATTTCTTTTTGAAGGTTTAAACATTGAGCTTAAAGTTACTTTCAAAAATGATTAAAGTCAAACTTTAACTTTCTCATTGATTGTTCAAAATAATTTTATTGCTCATTTAAATAAACTCATTACATCTTTTTAATGTACTCAATGGCTTTTAGTAATCATCAAAATCAAAAGGATTGGGATATATAATTTTCAATAAATTTCCAATAGAATTAAATTCTTAGAAAATAATAAAAAATACTTTAAATTATAATGAATCTAGAGAAACAAATTTTGTAATTTTTTGATGTGTATGAAGCCAGAAACAATTCAATTAATAGATGATAACTAATAATAACGCGAATTAAAATTAAGCCCTAACTATGCTCTGATACCAAACTGATGCAGGACCGATTCGCATGCAAGTAATTTTTTTTTTTTTTTTAATGATTAATGATTGCAGTTGATTATTCTTCCAAAGTAATAGCCTAAGAGGGATTTAGAAAAATTCACAGTAAATCCGCACGCGAAACAATTCCTAAAAAAATAAAGAAGAAGGACCGCCAGGCTAAGAAGCCCCGGTAGGGCTTGCTCTCCTACAATAAAGTTACTAGTAGATTAGAGGGGTGTACCTGGTAAAAGGAGGAAGATCAAAGTGTTGAAGGGGTTGTTCTGCCTGGCGGATGCGCCCTAGATGACCAAGTCTTGAGCCCATGGATCTGCGGTAAGTATCCGCTGTTCTGGATGACGATCGCCTTGAATCCTGGATTCGTGGCTACTGAGGTATCTGCAAGATCATCATACAAGGGTTAAGGAATCATAGAAAAATTTAGAATAGAGGCAAAGAGACAATGAATGAGTAGAGAAAAGGAGAGGACGACCAAGGTTTCTCTTGGAGACTTGGGATGTTGGCACGCACAGGAGGAGAAAAACAAGAGCACCAAAGAACCAATTAACAAAAATCACAATAACTCAAAACTTGGATTGATTAATTAATAATAAAAGATACATCATTCATGCAAGAGGGTCTCTTTTATAGAGCAAGAGACTTGGGGTCCAAGAAAATACAGATATGGAAAGAGAGAAAAAAGGCGCTCTAGTCAAATTTGGCATGAAATCTGCAGCGTCTAGATGAGGAAGGTGATCTTCTAGATGCAATCAGTGGCAGCTGAATTCGACATGAAATCTGTGGCATCCAAATGAGGCAGGTGATCTTCTAGATATAATTGAGATGCAATCAGTGGCAGCTTAATTTGGCATGAAATCTGCAATGTCTAGATGAGGAAGGTGATTTTGGAAAGCGATCAGATGCAATTGGCGGCAGCTTGATTTGGCATGAAATCGATATCAGCCAGATGAGAAAAATGATCATTCAGATCGGAAAGGTTGCTTGCTCTGCTAGGTGGCTGCTTGAAGTAGGTATGGCACCAACTTGAATTTAGCAGCTGCTCTGTCTAACTGTGATGGCCTTGTCTTCTGCTCCAATACTAATTTCTGCTCTTATAACTGATGAACTTACTATAGGACTCATATTAAAATAAACTGAATTGGATAGAACTCAATTTAGAATAAAATGAATTGAACGAGACTCAAAATAAACTAACTTTATTTTTCAACTCAAGACTTGAATCATAACTAATTAATATCGATAAAAAGTTAAAAATTCTCTGCTTAATCCTGATACCTTCATCATAATTACCATCAAGCTAAAACGCTTCACCTTGTTTAAAGAGCCAAGCTTGAGGACACGCCTTGCGTTCTCCTGGACAACGTCCACTAGCGAAGGTACGAAGTGAGCTGTTACCGAGACATTGTAGTCCTGCAATGATCCCTTGGAATCGGTAGCGCAAAGAGACCCAGAGTTTGGCTACGGCTACCTGGCTCCATAAGTTTCCCGGGGTTACTGTTCCCATCTTCCCAGAATTGGTTCTGATCACTGTCCTATTTTGATCTCGTCGGAGGCCGATCAGCATAGACAGAGACTTTTCAGATTTGAGCAGTTTTGGACACTTCATTCTATTGCTCGGTCTATTATATCCCAGGTGTGGCACCTCCCTATTAGGGGAAATGCCATTTACCGTCTATCCCGGCGCCTTATGTTGGTTAGTCGTCGTCTTTCTTTGTGGAATAGACAAGGGGTTGGGGATTTGGATAGGCAAGTCGATATGGTTGAAGCTGATATTTCGGCTTTGCAGATGAAGGAGGACCTGGATGGGTTTTTGGTGGACTCGGATCTCTCTGCTTCGGGACTTGCTTGCTCGTCACCATTCTCTCTTACGTCAGCAGGAGATTTTCTGGAGGCAGAGATCCAGGATCCAGTGGTTTTGGGAGGGGGATAGGAATACCAGATTCTTCCATCAGGCTACTCTGAGGCGGCGGGCCGCTAACAGGATTCGGAGGCTTGTTGATGAGGAGGGGCATCATGTGGAGGATTTGCATTCTATTCGGGAGCAGCTTCTTCGATTCTTTCAATCTCGTTGGACTGAGTCCTATGGAGCTGGAACGCCGGTTGGTCGGGTGGCGGACACTGCCAAGGTTACTATACGGGATAATGTTATGCTTGCTAGTCCGATCTCTGCGGAGGATATCCGATCGGCCCTGTGGGAGCTAGGATTGGATAAAGCCCCTGGCCCTGATGGATTTCCGCCTCTTTTCTACCGTCATTATTGGGATATTGTGGGGTCGGAGGTGATTAAGGCTGTGCAAATGGTATTCCAAACTAAGCAAATCCCTCTGGAGTGGAATCGGACCTTTATTTCTTTGATTCCCAAGCGGCCGGCGGCTACCCTTCCGCAACATTTTCGGCCGATCAGTTTGTGTACTACCTTATACAAGATTTGTGCTCGCCTATTAGCTGGCCGTCTGCGTACGGTGATTCCTAGGCTCATCTCTATTGAACAGGGGGCATTTATCAGAGGGAGGTCTATATCTGATAATGTCCTTATTGCTCAAGAATTTATGCATGATCTTTATAAAGCTCCTGCCAATAGAAGGCTTATGGCGGTCAAGCTCGATATGGAGAGAGCCTATGACAGAATGAACTGGGTTTTTGTGCACCGCTCTCTTCAGGAGTTTGGGTTCGATGGTCTGTTCATTGACTGGATCATGGCCTGCATTCTGAAGCCGTCTTTTTCATTGCTCATTAATGGCAGGCCGACAGAGTATTTCCACTCTTCAGTGGGTTTGAGACAGGGTTGTCCTTTATCCCCTCTATTATTCATTTTGGCGGTGGACGATCTCTCTCGTGCTTTGCATCAGGCTAGTTTGGAGCGTCGGATTATCCCTTTTATGACTGATTCTGTGGGCCCTTCGATCTCTCATTTGCTATTCGCAGATGACTGTATTCTTATGGGTCAGGCCACCATTCATAATGCGGCTATCTTATACCATATTCTGCATCAATATTGTCAGGCTTCGGGACAAAGGGTTAATTTTCTCAAATCTTCTATTTGCTTTAGTCCGAAGACCTCTAGATCTATCAGAGAAGCCATTATGTCTCTGTCTGGTATTACTACTCAGACAGACCGTTTCATGTATCTGGGAATTCCTATCACTGGTAGATATCCCCGCTGTGCTGACTTTGTTGAGATGGAAAGGTGGATTCGGCAACGTATCGAGGGATGGCAGGTTACTAGTTTATCGATGATGGCCAGGATTATCATTATTCGATCGGTGCTATCCTCTCTCCCGCTGTATCTGCTGTCGAATACAGCTGTTCCTATTACTTGTCTCAGGAGGATAGAGCGAAGCTTCAGAGATTTTCTATGGGCCTCTATGCAAGAAGGCCATGGTACTCATCTCTTATCTTGGGACAGAGTTTGTTTGCCTATTCAGGAAGGGGACTGGGTATTCAGTCCTTGATTGTTAGAAGAGAAGCTCTTATTGCCAGACATGCTGCGCGCTTTCTCTTAGAGCCTCACTGTCTTTGGAGCATCGTAATGCGTGCGAGGTATGGCGAGTGGGCTTCGAGTTTGCCTATTACGGCGGCCCAGGGGTCCTCCTTCATCTGGAAGGAGATTTGTATACACGGTCAGCTGATAAGGGATAATATTTCCTGGATGATTGGCGATGGCCAGTTAATTGATGTCTTCCAGGATATTTGGATATCTGAGATCCCTCTTTCCAGGTGGCCCTCCTTCTTTGATGTGGAAGCTCCATCTAGTTTAAAGGTTAAGGATTTGATCTCCTCTGATCCTCCTGGTTGGAATGTTTCTGTGGTTTCTGATGTTTTTGGGGATGAGCTGTCGAGAAGGATTAGATCTCTGCCCATCATGCCTCGACGTTCTGGTGACTCTAGACTTTGGCAGAGATCGTGTTTGTCTAGGGCTCCCACCAGGGATCTTATGCGGATGCTTAGGCCTCAGTCTCAGGGTATGGAAGATGTGGCCTGGATATGGAAGCTTCCTATTCTCCCCAGGGCTCAGTTATTCTTATGGAAGCTCTTATGGGATTGCCTCCCCACATGTCTCTCCCTATCTCGAAGGGGCATGTCTATTCAGCCATTTTGTCCTATATGTAGAAGGGTTGAAGAGTCTTCTGATCATGCTATCTTTCTCTGCTACAGAGCTAGACAGATATGGTATCTGATGGGTTATACCAGAGGGCTGGATGGAGGGGATGCTCCGCGTTCCGTGTTCTTTCAGGATATTCGGAGGGGCCCTCAGCAGAAGAAGGTTATCTGGGCGATCACGGCTTATCAGATTTGGATGTCTAGGAATCAGCTAACCTTTTCTAATGACCCCATCTCCACTTATCAGACTGTGAGGAAGATCAGATCGCTTTCTGCCGAATGCACCCAATTTTCTCATGGAGATGCTTTTGATTCTTCTGGCCTCTGGGGTTCCCCTGCTGCCTCGGCAGCGAACCGTCATACGGTTTTTATTTCTTGGGAACCCCCTCCTCCAGGAGTTATCAAAATCAACTTTGACGGGAGCGTTCGTGGTAGAGCAGCTGGATCGGCGTTCATCATTCGTGGCCACACGGGTGATTTGAGGGCGGCTGGAGGTTTTGGCTCTATTGACTTCTCTGTCCCGATGGCGGAACTTTATGCGGCTTGGGCGGGCATTTCTTTTGCTGTTCGGACTCTTCACGCTGCTAGAATTATAGTTGAGGGTGATTCTATGACTGTTATATCTTGGATGAAGAATGAGTACAGTGGCATGGGCACTGCTAACCCGGTTCTCAGAGAAATTTGGTCCATGCTTCGGGAGGTCACCTCTGTCCAAATCCGCCATATCTTTCATGAAGCCAATTCGACGGCAGATTGGACGGCTTCCTTTGTTGCTCAGTACTATGGACCCTGGGTCTGGAGTCCTGATTCCCATTGCCCTAGTTTGTTGCAGCAGATTTTATTCTCTGATGTTTCTGGGCTGATTCGCACTAGACAAGTGTGATCGCCCATTTGTACCAAAAAAAAAAAAAAAAAAAAGAGACCCAGAGCTGAGTGAATGGTGCTGCAGGATGTTAATTAGTTTTCGTACTTGTCCATGGATCACAATAACAATTTTAAGATGGCCAGGCCATTATTGTGGCACTCGATCTCCTTAAGAATGATCCTACTTTCTACTAATTTATTAGGCATCTTCAAAATTTTAAAAGATAAAGTTTTTAATAAAAAAATCAAAAGAAATCTTAAAATAGGAAAAGGTGAAAAATGGTAACCTCAAATAGGGTAATTGTTGAATATGATAGTTTTTAGTTTGGGATAATGCAGCAAGTAGCATGCAAAGGAATGAATTACGTATATTTAAACTAATTAAGTCCTCTATAAATATTATGTGCCTCCTCCTTATCCTTTTTAAGAAGTTAGTACCATTGAGCCTAGATGACAATTCCCAATGAACCATTAAAATCCATAATCATTCAATGATCATATGTTGAAAAAAAAAAAAGAATGGTAAGGTGCAATTGGTTAGGTTTGATTTAATTTGAAATAACAAAAGGTTGACCTAATGGATCAAAAAATTGAAGTCAAGCATAATCTACCTCTGTACAAGCTAGATTATACATAATTTATAGTTTATTTTTTTCTTCAAAAAGGTAGGCTGAATAAAAACCTTAAAAAACATATATCTTAGATATTTAAGTATAACATAAGGCATTAAAAACTTATTTTATATAAGATTAGCATAATATCTTAATATCAAGAATCAATCTTGGGAGGTCACAACCTTGAAGATTCAAACGATTATAACATAAGAATAAAGAACTTCTTTCATTTATGATTAATATCACATCATAAGATCAAGAACCAACCTTGAAAGCTCGTAACCTTGAAAATTCTACCTATATATACTTGAGATACATTTTATCGAGTCAACTATACTTTAAGGAGTCAAATTGATCACTAATAAATAAATGCCTCATCGAGTCACAGAGAGGTATGGCTCGTCATGGAGCCAGCTATCTTTGAATATGTTGCATTGAATTTTCATACTCTCTAATTAATTCGACAACGTTGCATTGTAATGAAAATTATCATGAAAATTTGCTGAAACTGCGTGCAGGGATCCATAAAGAATGCCAAGAAAACATAGAAGAATATGGAATGGCAACAACCAATTTTCACTACAGATCTTGTAGAGAGAAAAAGGGACCAAAGGAAGAAAAGCCCTAGTGTTGAGGTTGCAAATGTCTTATTTCTCATATTATTTATAATAAAAAGGAAATGAAATGACTTTCCTTTTTTTTTGCCTAGCTCAAATATACTTATGATTGTTTCAATGAGGAGCAAAACTAATTAGGTGTAGTTCCTCAAGTATTTGCCATTTAGTTCTTCTCTTCTAAATCCTTCAGCCTTTATTATTTTCAGAAAAATTCTGTATTCTTTTAACTCTTAGAAATATCTCTTAAAAGAAAGGGTGATCTTTGCCCATGCATCTTTAAAAAATTTTCTATGCATTTTCTAATGTTCCTCATCCAACACGATCCTTTTGTATTTAATTCCTTTTTAACAAAATTTAGAGGAATTTCTTCCCCCAATTACAGTAAAAAAAAAGTAAAGTTAAAGTGTCCTTGGATTATTATTACCTAGCTAATGCTTAAATAAATCCTTTAAAAACATCCCAAGAGCTCCTTACAATACAAAATTATCGAGTTTTCCACCAAAATCATTTCCTTCCCTTTCAAAAAGCAATAATTCTTGGCGAAAAAATAAAAAAGTTTGTTCACTGAGAACCACTTTCTTCCCATCAAGGTGTCCCTATGGACTCAATCTTGCATTCCGTGGTGATTATTAGCACTTAAAAATAAAAAAAAATCCAACAACAGCGAAAAATAAAACCAGACATAAATTATTCTAGTAATTAAAATCTTTATCTTCCATTCTTCATGAAATATCATTATTATGTTATTGTCATTTATTGCTTTTTCTTTTTGGTTGAAAAAACTCACTTCCATTTAATTAAGAAGGGCAGCATACAGTAGCTGGTTTCATGTATCTGGTACTCCAGCTATACACCAGTGGGTGCAGTCACCACCATTGTAGTTTTCCAGATGACCATCTTTTCTGAGCTGGGAGAGAAAGGTTATGTCCAGCAAGTAAACTGGGTTCGACATTTGTTGCAGCACATTCCACACTATAGCTTCGTGTGGAATTGGACCTCCAGGGTACGATGTTGCATTTAATAATGGCCCTGTTTGCTCAATGCAAGTCTCCCCGGGCTCACCCCAATCCTCCCCTCTGTGCCAATTACGCGAACAAAAGAAAATATGTTATGGATGAAGATTAATTTCATCAAAAGGAAGTTTCCAAATCAGAGTTCACGAAGGAGTTAGCAAATCAGTCATTATTCAAAAGTAACAAACATGAGATTTGGATAGATTTTGGGGAGTTAGTTGAGGATGTTTTGGCCATTATCTAAAGTGGAAGCTTTTGAAGGAGGATTTGAGGCGTCATCTCAGCTACAACCGCCC
This sequence comes from Calamus simplicifolius, assembly GCA_900491605.1. Taxonomy (NCBI): domain Eukaryota; kingdom Viridiplantae; phylum Streptophyta; class Magnoliopsida; order Arecales; family Arecaceae; genus Calamus; species Calamus simplicifolius. The sequence goes on from UESW01003602.1 coordinate 44,570, forward strand.
ACCACAAAATCTCGTATGGGAGTTACGAATGTGTGAAATAAATTGGAGGCTCGGTGAGGACCTCTGTTTGCTGCAGAGAGAGAAAAAAAAGGATTCTTTAATCTTTTAGTGAGATCATAAGAATTTCTAAGAGAGTATTTTTGAGGGCTTGTACCTGATTCAACTCTTAGTGAAGCCTTGCAGATCCTGTGCCGCCGTGGACGTAGCCCAGTTTGGGTGAACCACGTAAAATCCTCGTCTCTCGCTGTTTTCTTTGATTTTGGTTCCTATTATTATTCCGTGTGTTTTTTATTGATTATATCGCAACTGCGTGCTTGGTCGTACTAATAGCGATCTTATTAGATGAATATTTGTTGTATTCCCTATCAAATTGGTATCAGAGCTTGGTTTTCTTCATATTATTACGGTCGGACAAATTAACAAAGAGATAGCAGAACATGATCAAAATTGAGAAATTCAATGGTCACAATTTTGGATGGTGGAGGATGCAAATTGAGGACTACCTATATCAGAAGGATCTTTACCTTCCATTAGAGGGAAAGAAGCCGGATTCAATGAGCGACTCAGATTGGATGATTCTGGATAGGAAAGCCCTGGCCACGATTAGATTGTCGTTGACACCTCAAGTGGCGTATAATATTGCAAAGGAAAAGACCACAGTGGATATGATGACCGCTTTAACAAAGCTGTATAAAAAACCTTCCACCTCAAATAAGATAATTCTCATGAAAAAGCTCTTCAATTTGAAGATGGCTGAGAATAGTTCAGTGACGGAGCATCTGAACGAGTTCAACTCGATGATTAATCAATTGGAGTCGGTCTCTATTGCTTTTGATGATTCATTCAGGGCGCTTCTTTTCTTATGTTCCTTGCGAGAGAGTTGGGACAATTTTGTGATGACAGTCAGCAACTCGGTATCAGGTATCCTTACATTCAATGATGCAGTTAGTTGTATATTGAATGATGAGATGAGAAGAAAGGCTGTGGGTGGGACTTCTACAAGTACTGCACTCATGGTGGATACCAGAGGAAGATCACAAGAGAGGAAGAAGTCAGAGAAAGGCCAGTCCAAGAGCAGAGGAAAGTCCAAAGGGAGATTTCCCATGAAGTGTTGGAACTGCGGTAAGAAAGGTCACATGAGCAAGGATTGTTGGGGTAAGAAGAAGGAAAAAGGTGCGGAGAGCAAGATAGAAGGTCAGGAAGCAAATGTTGTGAGTACTATTGAGCAGAATTTTGAGGATGTGTGCCTGTCAGCCGGCGATGGGGCAAACTCAGATCTATGGTTTGTAGACTCAGGGGCTTCTTATCATTGCAGCTCAAAGAGACACCTATTTTCGGATTTTCCAAGGAGATTTTGGTCATGTCACAGTTGGCAATGGACAACAGTGCAAAATTATTGGTAGAGGAACAATTGTACTGAAGCCAGTGACAGGCGAAGAATTGAGACTTGCACAAGTCAGATACATCCAAGAGTTAAAGAAAAACCTAATTTCTATCAGTCAGCTTGATGTTGAGGGTTATGTATCCGTTTTTGGTAATTCTCAGTGGAAAATTACTAAAGGGTCTATGGTTGTTGTCAAAGGGAGCGGACAGGCACTCTCTACTTCTTGGTAGACAGTGAGAGTTCAGTTTCAATGGCAGCAGGAGACACAGGTATAGTGACTACATTATGGCACAGGAGGCTCGGTCATCTTAGTGAGAAGAACTTGAATATTCTACACAGGAGAGAGCTTCTACCTGGGCTAAAGAAGGTGAATTTAGAGTTTTGTAAAGAGTGTATCTATGGTAAGCAGAAAGCAGTGAGTTTTCAGTTAGCAAGAACTCAGAAGAAGACTGAAAGGCTAGAGTTAGTTCATTCAAATGTCTGGGGTCCAGCATCAGTGGCATCATATGCGGGCAATAAGTACTTTGTCACGTTATAGATGATTTCAGTAGGAAAGTCTGGGTGATTTCTATGAAAGAAAAGTCTGAGGTCTTTGGCATCTTCAAGAGATGGAGAGTCATGTGTGAAAGCCAGACTGGAGCAAGTCTCAAGTGTCCCAAGATAGATAACGGTGGTGAATACTGTAGCAGAGAGTTTGATATCTACTACGCAGAGCATGGAATCAGAAGGATCAAGACCGTCCCAGGGACACCAGAGCAGAATGGTGTGGCAAAAAGAATGAATGTGACCATTCTTGAGAGAGAGAGGAGTATGAGGTTTGACTCAGGTCTACCTACATTTTTTGGGCGGTAGCACTGGACACCGCAGTGTATTTGATCAACAGGAGTCCATCCAGTGTGCATTGGATGGTGGGATTCCAGATGAGGTTTGGACAGGAAAACAGGTAAAACTTTCTTTTCTTAAAGTATTTGGCTGCATTGCTTATTCTCTGATTGAGAAAGAGATGAGGAGTAAGTTAGACTCCAAGTTACAAAGTGTGTTTTCATTGGATACGGTGGCGATGAGTATGGCTACAAGCTCTAGGATTTTCAGAACAATAAGATCATTCGGAGCAGGAATGTGGTATTTGATGAAGAGCATACTTACAAAACAGGAAAGATGCAGTGGAAGAAAAGAAACAGGAGTTTATAGAACACGATCCTGTCAGAGATGGAGAAATTTCCCGAGTGCAAACTAAAGATGGAAACTCTGAGGATATGGAGGAGGAAGATGTGGTTGGAACAGATAGCCACATGCATACATCGGTACCTCAGCCGGTGTCCCCACAGTTGAGGAGGACCACAAGGGTTACCAGGCCATCACAGAGGTATTCTGCTAATGATTATGTTTTGTACACAGATTCTGAAGAGCCAGAATGTTTTGTTGAAGCCATGCAGGATGAAGCTAAGGTCAAGTGGGAGTTGGCTATGAAAGAGAAGATGAACTCTTTAAAGCAAAACAAGACTTGGGATCTTGTGAAGTTACCCGCTAGCAAGAAAGCTCTGTTCAACAAATGGGTGTACAAGATGAAGAATGAGGTCGATGGTACTAAGTGATACAAGGAAAGGTTAGTTGTCAAGGGTTATGCACAGAAAGAGGGAATTGACTTCCAGGAGATCTTTTCCCCAGTTGTCAAGATGACATCCATCAGGATGATTCTAAGCATGGTAGCAGTGGAGGATCTTCATCTAGAGCAGTTAGATGTGAAGACAGTATTTCTTCATGAAGATTTGGAGGAGGAGCTGTACATGCACCAGCCAGAAGGTTTCCAGGTCAGGGGAAAGGATGACATGGTTTGCAGATTGAAGAAAAGTTTGTATAGTCTGAAGCAGGCTCCGCGGCAATGGTACATAAAGTTTGACAGTTTCATGCTAGAGAAAGGCTTCACCAGATGCCAGTCAGATCATTGTGTGTACTTTCAGAGGTACATTACAAATGAGTTTATTATTTTATCCTTGTATGTGGACGATATGCTTGTAGCAGGTTCCAGTATGAGGAAGATAGAAGAGCTCAAGAAACTAATGGCAAAGAAATGAAGGATTTGGGAGAAACGAAGCAGATTCTTGGCATGAGGATCAACAGAGATAGGAAGCAACGGAAGCTGTGGCTATCTCAGGAGGACTATGTAGAGAAGGTACTGAAGAGGTTCCATATGGAGAATGCAAAGGCAATGTCAATACCTTTGGCAGCACACTTCAAGCTCAGCAAGCAGTTGTGTCCAACAACTCAGAAGGTAAGGGATGAGATGATTAGAGTTCCATATGGCTCAGCCGTGGGAAGTCTAATGTATGCAATGGTTTGCACAAGACCGGATATCGCATAAGCAGTGGGAGCAGTCAGCAGGTACATGCAGAATCCAAGCAAGGAGCACTGGAATGCAGTGAAGTGGATCTTGAGATATCTCAGGGGTACATCAACTTACAGTTTGTGCTATGGAGGTGATAGTCTTCAAGTACAGGGATTTGTAGATGCCGATTACTCTGGTGACAGAGACAGTGGGAGGAGCACCACTGGTTATTTTCACTGTCAGTGATACAACAGTGAGCTGGGTATCTTAGTTGCAGAAGATAGTGGCATTGTCAACTACAGAAGCTGAGTATGTGGCGATCACTGAAGCTAGTAAAGAGATGATCTGGTTACAGAGGTTGATGGAGGAGCTCGGTAAGGAGCATGAGTGTAGTACATTATGGAGCGACAGCCAGAGCACAGTTCACTTGGCAAGGAATCCAGCATTTCATGCAAGAACCAAGCACATTCAGCTTAGGTATCATTTCATACGCAGTGCATTGGATGAGGAGCAGTTGAAGCTGGAGAAAATTGATGGAGCTAAAAACCCTACAGATATGTTCACCAAGGTTGTGAGTAGAGACAAGTTGAGTCTCTGTTGCAACTTGGTGAAGCTTTCCAAGAGATAGATCAGGAGAGCGCGGCACAGAGAAAGAAGGTAGATCTAAGTGTGATGTCATTAATCTCCAAGTGGGAGATTGTTATGGATGGAGATTAATTTCATCAAGAGGAAGCCCCAAATCAGAGTTCACGAAGGAGTTGACAAATCAGTCATTATCCAAAAGTAATAAACATGAGATTTGGATAGATTTTGGGGAGTTAGTTGAGGATGTTTTGGCCATTTTCCAAAGTCATCGAAGGGAGCTTTTGGAGGAGGATTTGAGGTGTCATCTCAGCTGCAACCGCCCGCCACAAAAATCTCGTGTGGGAGTTACGAACGTGTGAAATAAATTGGAGGCTCGGTGAGGACCTTTGTGTGCTGCAGAGAGAGAAAAAAAAGGGGTTCTTTAATCTTTTAGTGAGATCATAAGAGTTTCTTAGAGGTTTTTGAGGGCTTGTACCTGATTCAACTTTTAGTGAAGCCTTGGAGATCTTGTGCCGCCGTGGACGTAGTCCAGTTTGGGTGAACCACGTAAAATCCTCGTCTCTCGCTGTTTTCTTTGATTTTGGTTCCTATTATTATTCTGTATATTTTTTGTTGATTATATCGCAACTGCGTGCTTGACCGTATTAATAGCGATCTTATTAGAGAAATATTTGTTGTATTTTCTATCAAAATATTGTAACAAAAACAAATTTGGGGTAAAAGAGTAGGAGAGCTAATAATTAATTCATTACGTAACTTTCAATCTGGAATGGTGCCAGAACTTACTTGAAGTGGACGGGGGGAAGTCCCTGGTAAAAGACGTCTTTGGATCAATGTTGGAGTCCACCCATTTGGCCCATGTGTTCAAGGCCTTGGAGAAAGCCTCAGTTCTGTTCATGTCTTTAACCATCTGGTTGCCATCCTGAATATAATCCCATCTGCACCATAAAATCCTATGGTGAAAAATGGCTGAACTAGAGATTTGAGATCGAGTAATATAATGCATGGAATTAGGGCTTGCTGCAAGATCTCACGGCGCCGGGCCTGAGACTTGGCCAACGACTCCGCCGGCGCCGGGGGAGGCGTCCGGCGGAGTGGCGGTGGAGAGAGAGAGGAAATTGGCCCTCCTCTCGCGCGGTGGCGGAAGCCGGTTGGTTCGGGCCCGACGGCGTGCTCGCCGCCTCGCCGGGCCCGAGCTTCCACCTGTCGCCTCCACCGGCGCCGGGCGTGCGTCCGGTGGAGGTCCGGCCGGCCAAGGTGGCCGGCCGTGCCGCCGGCACAAAGACGTGCCGCGCGGACGTGAAGGAGATGACGAGAGAAAATTAAGGAGAGGGAGAGAGAGGGGAGGCCGGCCGTGGCGGCGGCCGGCTCTGGTCCGGCCAACGGCGGCCGGACCGGCCCCAATTTGGCCGGAATCGTCGCCGGCGCGATAAATTCCACGCGGGAGCAGCGGAAAGAAAGAGAGAGAAGGAGAGAATTTGAGATAGAAATAGGGGAATGGAGGCCGGCTGCGACGGCGGTCGGCTCCGGCCCGGCCTCCGGTGGCCGAACCGGACGGAATTAGGCCGGCGGCGGCCCTGGCCGCCGGCCGGATGCTGTCCTCTGTTTCGGGTGAAACAGAGGAGCGGGGATCGAAGGAGTGGCTGGGCTGCCATCGTTTGGGCCCTATTGGGCCGTGCAGCGAGCAGCTTTGGGGATAGTTTTTGGGCCCCGTAACGGGCCGGGATTAGCAAGAAATTTTTATGGCTAGAATCTGGGTGAATTCTAGTTTTATGGGGTATTTTTACTTCCCCAATTGGGTGTGTATAGAGGGAGATATTCGAGCCCGAAGTTGGGCCCGTGAACTAGTCTGGGTAGGGTCTTAAGGGTCATTTTATTAATTAGATTATCGTGAATTAATTATGTCCATTGATCCTGTAGGTGCCCAGACATCTGATTAGTTGGTTCATCATTGGGATTTGCGTAGGAGGTAAGTAAGACTATTATGCAATTTAATTATTTAATTAATAAATTGAGTATATACAGTTTGCATGCATTTTATAAATTAACTGAATTGTCTATGTAGCATGGAACTGTGGATTTCAAATGAACAATTATATGATTATAATGATTGGTAATATTGTAAGAAATGATTTATTGATGTATATGCCAGAATTGTGATTGCCTGTACGGTATGTTTATATTGAGGTGATTATATGCTTTTCCTTGTACTGTGCAAACCACTGTGAGATATTATGAGATACAGATGCATGATGCACATGTGATGAAAATGTTAAATAGATTTATATGTCGCCGCGGTTCTCCTTTACTATGCCCCACACATTGTAGATGTGTTCTGTATAATTTTTATGGCCACACACACTGGAGATGTATTCTATTATGATATGGCCCCACATATTGTAGACATGTTCTGTATGATTTTTACGGCCTCACACACTAACGAGTGTGTTCTGGCCCACATGTCTTACAATGTGTTCTGTATGATTTTTATGGCCACATACATCGTAGAGTGTGTTCTGTTATGGTATGGCCCACACATCGTACAATGTGTTCTGTGGATATTGTGGCCACGCATCTGGAGGATGTGCTCTGATTGAGGTATTGCAGGGCCGTGGGTCACATAGGAAATCTATAATTATATAAACAGTGAGTTTGCCAGTTGCATATTCTGATGATTATCAAATGTTCAATTTATGTTATGTTGACAAATGCATATGTTGATAGCATGTTAAATATAATTGATTGTATAATAGGCTTACTTATTGAGTGTAAACTCATTAAACCTTCACAATGTTTTTCAGAGCCTCAGGGTTGAAGATGGATTGATGGAGCTTTCTATAAATAAAATAAGAACCATTATTGGTGTATTCCTATTATTTTGTGTGTAGGGCTTGTTGTAGCCCAACTTTATTAGCATGAATGTAGGGTTTGTACCCAAAACTTAAATTATCATTTGTATTATGGTTGGTTTTATATTATTGATTTGTGTATGAAGTTTTAAGACGCCTTGCGTGCCCGGCACGCGGCGGGTTGTCACCCTAGCCCAAATTTGGGTCTGGGGCGTGACAGCTTTAGTGGTATCAGAGCCTAGGTTATGACCTTAGGGACACATACATGATGACACCCTAGGCAACAAATAGGTTGACATTGAGACAATTATACTTTAATGAATTTCAACCTTATGTTTGAAGCCTGATATGAAAAGTTTCATGATTTAATAATAACTAATTTATCAGGAGATAGAATGGCTCGCACTAGAAGTCGACAAAATGATGAGGGCTCCCAGGTTGGTAATGCTGGTCAACCGGAGGTCAGGAAGCTACTGGAGGTGCTGCCCCTGCCAACCCAGTCGGGACTGATCATCAGCAACTCCAGACCGAGATGCTTCAGGTTCTCTCGGGTATGGCGCAGTCGATGCGGGACATGCAGCACAGATTCAGCAGGCTTTACCCTCTCAGTCCCCTCCTGCTCCGCACTCAGCCTACTCCCACTGTTCCGCACAGCCTACCCCTCCGCAGCCACAGTCTCTGTCCCTCCTGACTTCAGTCCACTGTACTCTACGACCCAGCCTACTCCATCTCAATCCTGGGAGGGATTGGCCGTAGCTTTGCAGATTTCAAGAAGTTTGCCCCTGCTCCTTTCTCTGGTTCCACAACCCTATTGATGCTGAGAGATGGGTGCGAGATATGGAGAAGGCTTTTATGGCCCATGGTAGTCAGGATTGGAGCGGATCAGATTTGCTACTTATCTTCTCCAGGGGGAGGCTTATGACTGGTGGTTAGTTGAGGAGCAGCGTCGGGGTGGTCAGATTATTTCTTGGGGAGAGTTTAAGGAGATATTCTTCGACAAGTACTTTCCCAGGAGTGTACAGAGGAGGATGGAATCAGAATTTCTTAAGTTGGAGCAAAGGAATCTTTCTGTGGCCCAATATGAAGCTGAATTCACCAGGTTGGCCCGTTTTGCTCCAAGTATTGTGACTAATGAAATGGCCAAGATCACCAGATTCACTGAGGGACTGCGACCCAGACTGATGCAGGCGGTCAATGCATTTGAGCTTCACCTACAGTGCTGTGGTGAATAAGGCCTTGGTAATTGAGAGAGATATGAATACAGTTCAGAGGGATTGGGAGCAGCAGAAAAGAAAAAGGGCCTATTCTGGCCAACCCCCAGCTCAGGCCAAGAAGAGAGGTGCACAGCAGGCCCCAGCAGGACAAGGAATAGAGAGACTCGTTGCTTCGCTGTGGTTTCCACCCAGGAAGGCCTTGCCGTGGAGTGTGGGTGCCTGCTCCTGTGGGAAACTGATCACAAGATGGCTACATGTCCCCTTCAAAGACTCAGCAGCCTCTTCAGTCAAGGGTTGAGCAGCAGCAGCAGCAGCAGCCACCGAGGACCCAGGGAGGGTCTTCAACCTCACTCAGCAGGATGCTGCCGCTTCTAATTCTGTGGTGACAGGTATAACCATTTAATGTTACTTAGTATAATACTTATCTAGTGCAATGCATTGAATTACTAGAACATTAGATTAAATGCAAATCTTTATGTTAAAAAATTTACTTATATCCAGGAATGATTAAAGTAGGCACTGCTTATGCTCAAACACTTAATTGACCCGGGTGCCACGCATTCTTTATATCTGACACCTATCTTGCAAGAATGCATCATTGACACCTGAATCTCTAGACCATGAGTTGCACATTGCCTTTCCAAATGGTGATATTATGAAAGTTGGCACAGTATGCAAATCCTGCTTGATTATCATTGAGGATAGGAGGTTGAATGCTGATCTTTTGTCCTTCCACTGAAATTCTTTGATGTTATCCTTGGCATGGATTGGTTAGCCTCCTATCATGCTTCAGTAGACTGTTTCAGGAAGATTGTCAACTTCAAAATTCCAAATCAGCCTGAATTCAGTTTTACTGGTGGTCAGAAACACTAGCCTCAGTGTTCATTTCAGCGCTACAGGCTGGAAAGTATTTGATGAGTGGTGGTCAAGGATTTCTTGCTGTTGTTAAGGATCTTCAAAAGAAGAGACCAAGTTGGAGGATATTCCCTATAGCTAGAGAATTCCCTGATGTCTTTCCGGATGAATAATTTGCCCCCTGATCGGGAGGTTGAGTTCTCCATTGATTTATTCCTGGAACTGGGCCTATATCCAAGGCCCCTTACCGTATGGCCCCGGCTGAGCTAAAAGAACTGAAGGATCAATTGCAGGAGCTCCTAGATCGGGGATTTATCAGACCCAGTGCTTCTCCTTGGGGTGCTCCAGTTCTATTTGTTAAGAAGAAGGATGGCAGTCTTCGACTATGCATTGATTACCGGGAAATCAATAAGGTAACAGTGCGAAATAGTACCCTTTGCCGAGGATTGATGACTTGTTTGATCAACTTCAAGGAGCCCGGTATTCTCAAAGATTGATCTCAGGTCAGGTTACCATCAGCTTAAAGTCAAGGAAGGGGATGTGCCTAAAGACAGCATTTAGAACCAGATATGGCCATTATGAGTTTTTGGTGATGCCGTTTGGGTTGACTAATGCCCCGGCAGCATTCATGGACTTGATGAACAGAATTTTAAGCCATATCTGGATCAGTTTGTGGTGGTTTTCATTGATGATATTTGATCTATTCTAAGAGTCCATAGGGAGCATGAGGACCACTTGAGGATTGTGCTACAGATTCTTCGGGAGAAGAAGCTTTATGCCAAGCTGCAGAAGTGTGAATTTTGGTTGGACCAAGTAGCTTTCTTGGGTCATATAATCTCTAAAGATGGTGTATCTGTGGACCCGAAAAAGATTGAAGCTATCATTAACTGGAGCCGACCTTCCAATGTGGCAGAAGTCAGAAGCTTCTTGGGATTAGCCGGGTATTACCGAAAATTTGTGGAAGACTTCTCTCGCATTGCTCTACCCCTAACTCGCTTAACCCAAAAGCGAGTGAAGTTTGACTGGACAGAGGAGTGTGAGGAAAGTTTCCAGGAGTTAAAGCAGCGCCTGGTGTCAGCTCCCATTCTTGTTCTTCCAACAGGATCTGAAGGTTTTACACTTTATACTGATGCCTCTCGAAAGGATTGGGATGTGTTTGATGCAGAATGAAAGGTGATAGCTTATGCCTCCAGACAACTGAAACCTTATGAGCAGAATTATCCTACTCATGATCTGGAATTGGCTGCGGTGGTTTTTGCTTGAAGATTTGGCGGCATTATCTATATGGAGTGTCGTGTGATGTGTATACAGATCATAAGAGTCTAAAATACATCTTCACACAGAAGGAGCTCAATTTAAGGCAGAGGAGGTGGTTGGAACTATTGAAGGATTATGACCTGAATCTACAGTATCATCCTGGGAAGGCCAATGTAGTAGCTGATGCCTTGAGCAGAAGACCTCTTCTGAGTTAGCTGCTATGATTACCTCCCAGCCTCACGTATTGAGATCTGGAGAAGTGGGAGGTTGGTCTGAGAGTACAGCAGTCTGATGGACTTGTTGCAGCACTTGTACTCCAGCCGACCTTAGTTGACAGAATCAAGTCCTCCAGATGGAAGATCCAGATCTACAAAGGATTAAAGAAGTTGGTTCAGTCAGGAGTTCAGAATGAATTTTATGTAATGGATGATGGATCCCTGAAATTTGAAGGCAGACTTTGTGTGCCAAACAGGAGAGAAAGCCGAAATTTTGAAAGAGGCTCACTACTCTCCCTATACTGTGCATCCAGGTGGCACTAAGATGTACAGAGACTTAAAGGAAATTTTTGGTGGAAAGGCATGAAGAGGGAGATTGCTCAGTATGTGGCCAAGTGCTTGGTGTGTCAGCAAGTGAAAGCCGAGCATCAAAGGCCTGCGGGACCTCTTCAGTCTCTGATGATTCCACAGTGGAAATGGGAAAAGATTACAATGGACTTTGTGACTGGTCTGCCCAAAACTCCTAAGAGTAATGATGCAGTTTGGGTCATTGTGGACAGACTAACAAAATCAGCTCATTTCCTACCTTTCAGAGTTGGGGTCTCTAGTGAAAGATTGGCTAATTTGTATATTGAGCAGATCGTGAGACTCCATGGTGTTCCGGTATCTATTGTATCAGATAGAGATACCAGGTTTGTGTCCCAGTTTTGGAAGAGTCTTCATAAGCCTTGGGAACCAAACTAAACTTCAGTACAGCCTATCATCCCCAGTCAGATGGACAATCAGAGAGGACCATACAGATTCTGGAGGACATGTTGCGAGCCTGTGTGATGGACTTGGGTGGAGCTTGGGATAACCACTTACCTTTGGTGGAGTTTGCATATAATAATAGTTACCAAGCCAGCATCCAGATGGCTCCATTTGAAGCTCTGTATGGTAGGAGGTGCAGATCTCCTATATGTTGGGATGACGTGGGGGAAAGGAAATTGCTAGGCCCTGAGCTGATTCAGCAAACAGTAGATAAGGTGCATTTGATCAGGGAGCGTCTTCGTACAGCTCAGAGCAGGCAAAAGAGTTATGCTGATGTCAGAAGAAGAGGAGTTGGAATTCCAGGTTGGGGATCATGTTTCTTAAGGGTATCACCAACCAAAGATGTGATGAGATTTGGGATTAAAGGAAAGCTTAGTCCACGTATATTGGACCTTTTGAGATCTTGAGCAGAGTTGGAGAGGTTGCTTACAGCTTGGCACTGCCTCCGATTTATCTGGGTACACAATGTTTCCATGTATCTATGCTGAGGAAGTATATCTCTGACCCCAGCATGTCATAGCTTATGAGCCTATACAGTTGAGGAAAGATTTATCATATGAGGAGCATCCTTGCGTATCGTGGACCGCAAAGATCAGTTCTAAGACGGCGTACCATTCCCTATGTCAAGGTGCAATGGAATAATCATTCTGAGAGGGAGGCTACTTGGGAACTGGAGGAAGAAATGAAAGAAAGTATCCACAATTATTTGAAGGTAATTTATCTATCTTAGATTGTTGACTTTTGAGATTTTAGTATACCAATTTCGAGGCCGAAATTTTTATAAGGAGGGGAGGATGTAGTACCCGGTTCAGATGAACCAGGGTTCAGATGAACCAGGTTCAGATGAACTTGCTGTCCGACTGACGCTTCGCTCCAGGTGAAGCGCTTAGTCTTCCGGGAACCCCCGTTCCGAACGTGCACAGGGATTAAATATGGAGGAGGACTCCTTCCTTCATCCTGGCGC
>UESW01003603.1:0-57011 GCA_900491605.1 Calamus simplicifolius
AACGATTAGCAGCTTCAAGAGGCACGCAGAACTGGGGCGTGTGTGTAAAAGGAGAAAGTGTTGGAGCAAATATGCAGGATTATTATGGAAAGTTAGTAGAGGTGGTTGAAGTTGATATCCCGGTTGGCCTATGAAACGAACCGTATTGTTTCGTTGTGATTGGTTCGATCCGATAGTTCCTGTGGGCAAAAGGGTTCATAACGACTATAATTTGGTTGAAGTGAACCATCGACGAAGATTGCAGAAATATGACCCATTCATCCTTGCATCCCAAGCTCAGCAAGTCTTTTACTGCGGATATCCAAGTTTGCGCAACGACAAGCGAGATTGGTGGGCCGTTTCTAAAATCGTCCCACGTTCAACAATCGTATTAGAGGAGAGTTCATCAAGTCAATCAGCCGAGTGCCCTGCATTTCAAGAGGATGAGATGGAAATGCATGCAATTGAGGACGACACAAGGGCTCCTGAAACATCACTTAGAGATCCAAGTGGTGATGTCCAAGAAATTGCGGATGCAAATGTTCGGTTTCCTTCCGATGATAATGAAACTGATTCGCAATCCGATACGGCATCGGATGTTGAACCAACATTTCACGAAACAAATGACACCGATTAAACATAAAGGTTTTTTAAAATTTAACTTTTTTTTATAAGTGTTAAATTCTTACATAGTCAATCATTAATCGTAATTTAATTGTGTGAATCTTTAGTATTTTCAGTATGAGGGGCAGAGGTAGATCTACCGACGATAGATTGGGTGAGCAGAGACGTAGTTTGGATCCTGCATCAGATCACATGAGCGTCGGAGATGGAGAGTTTGGATCTCCAGCAGAGGCGCAGCCTTCGATCTCTGCACCAGTATTACCATCCACCCGATCGGCACAGACCTCCGAGAGTTCTTCCGCCTTCGGCCGCACTTTACTTCGACTTGATGCTCAGGGGATGTAAGTATATACTAATTAAAATATTTGTTTATGTTTTTAAGTCATTACTTATAAACTTGCATTTTTTTAACAGATTCATTGAGCAGCATCATGTCTCCAGCCACATCAGCGCCGTTTTTCAGAGGCGTGCAGATCCCAGTGGCTACGATTGGCGCCACGTATCGCCAGCCACGAGGGAGTTTTATTTTTTGAGTTTCAGGTAAACTTATTAAATACAATTTATCAGTGATATAATTCTTTAAAGTTAATAAATTCAGAAACTAACTGTTTATTTTAATGCAGAAAAAGTTTACGTGGGATCCTGCCACCCATGATGCCATTAGGGCAGCATGGGAGGCTCTGACGCGACGCCGATACTCCGACATGCTTCATCGTTGGAGGTCGTCGGGTCAGCGTCCTGCGCACGTGCCAGAGGGTATTTGGCACGAGTGGCAGCAGGCCTGGGAGTCCGATGGCTGGCGCAGGAGGTCCGCATCAGCCAGCACGAACCGCCGATCTGAGAAGGGCGGTCGTGGCACGGGTCTCTCCTGTCATACATCGGGCTCCATTTCGATTCAGGAGCACAGACGGCGTATGGTAAGAAAACATAAATATTTTAATTACTATTTTAGTTCTTTACAAATATTTTTATTAATATATTTTTTTATTGTTATAGACTGAGCAGGAGGGCGGAGATCCTGGTGAGTTTCGTCTATTCAGGGCGACACACACCAGGAGGGACGGCTCCTGGGTCGATACGCGATCACGGGAGGTTGCGGTAAGAAATTAGATTTATGTAGTATCTGTTTAATTTTTAAAATTTTATTTCTAGAAATTTATTAACTCATTTATTATTGATTTCATAATTTCAAGGCACGAGTCGACGAGCTTCGATCCCAGGCATCGCAGGTCGACTCTACTGATGGGGAGACGCCCGTCGAACTCTCAGCAGATGAGAGTCGACGTGTGTTTTTGGAGGCTGTTGGTGCCCAGCCACGAGACCGCAGGGTCTATGGTATGGGCACTAGAGCTTCTACATTTTTCCCCATCAGGCCTCCAGCTCGCGAGTTCCTGCTGATCTTCCTCCCGAGCGTTTAGAGGAGCTTCGCAGATCTATTGCAGAGGAGCTTCGCCAGGATTACGAGCAGGATTTTGAGGATCGTATGCGAGGCCGGGATCAGGAGGTTGCTGACATGCGAGATGAGATGCACTATTTGCGGGATATGGTTAGACGCTTGTCGCAGAGTCTTCAGCCTCCACAGCCTCCACAGCCTTCACGTGATCATTCAGATTCTTGATGTATTTTTTTTTTTATGTTGTAAAAACTTTTAAATTTTAATATATAAATTTTTTTGAAATTTATTATTGTTTGGATTGAGTGAAAAATGTTTGTATCAATATTTAGATTTAACGAAATTTTATTAATCGTTTTAATTTTTAATCATTTAAATATTTTTTAAAAAAAAAATTTCGACGCTCTGCGACGCATAAAAATGCGTCGCAATATTTAAAATTAAATTTTTTAAAAAAATTAATTATTAAATATTGCGACGCATCAAATTGCGTCGCAATATTTAAAATTAATTTTTAAAAATTATTAATAAATATTGCGACGCATCAAATTGCGTCGCAATATAAAATTAATTTTTAAAACAAAAAATTATTATTAAATATTGCGACGCATTAATTGCGTCGCAATATTTAATAAAAATTTTTCTGTTTTAAAATTTAATTTTAAATATTGCGACGCAATTTTATGCGTCGCAATATTTATTAATAAATTTTAATTTTTAAAAATTAATTATTAAATATTGCGACGCAATAAATTGCGTCGCAATATTTAATAATTAATTTTTTTAAAAAAATAATTTTTATTATTGCGACGCAATTTTATGCGTCGCAGAGCGTCGCAATATTGCGACGCAATTGCGACAAAAGAGTATTGCGACGGGGAGTTGAGCGACGCCATCATTGCGTCGCTATTGCGTCGCTAAACATGGTATAGCGACGCAATAGCGACGCATTTTGGCGTCGCAATATTTTAAATTTCTTGTAGTGTATCGGTCGGCCTCTCTCCTCTCGAAGGTGAGATCAAAATCTATTCCTTACGCTTATTTTCATCGTTCGGGTGTTGATTTTCATCGTCCGGGTGGCTGTTGGCATTGGCCTTAGGATTGGTGCTCTGGATTTGTGGACCGAAAGATTGAAAGGAGAAAATCTGAGACTCTGCGACTGCCGCTGCCCCCTCACAGGCTCCTCCCATCCTCTCCTTCTCTAGGTATGAACATGTTTTTCTTTTTGTTTGGATTAAATTAATCGTGAGATTTGGGGATTCATTGCTCAACGGAACATGTTTTTGATGGTATTTTGTTTATGAAAATCAAATCGATTTTTCCTTAATTCTTTAGCAATCTAAATATTACCGAGCTCTCTTGGAGTAATCTGCCACATAAAATTAGTTGTCACAAGACGCTGGTATTTCTCTCCGATTACAAGAAATATTCTGAAAATTAAAAAAAAATAAAAAACAATATGAAAATCAAGGAATGATTTAAATAGCACTTAATTTAGAATTTTGTCCTGCGGTGTTCTCTTCCGATCTTCCTTGATTGCCCTTAAATATTAGGTTTTTGTTTACCTTATATGCATGTGGTAATTGATCACAGTGAGTGGTGGGAAAACATGCTCCTGGAACGTAAAAAAGGAAAGTACTGGTCATGTGTCTTTGCCCTCTTTTGTTTGCTTGACAGAAATGTTAGGGTCCATAAATTTAATTAAATGTATGGCTTATTGGTTCTATCATAATTTTTATTTTTGGCAATTCCAATGTTTTTTAATTTTTAATAGCCACCCTGGTTAGGATTTATGATTCATAATGCTCTGATAAACGTGACTGCAAAAAAAAAATGGCTGCTGCTTTAGATCTCCTGTCAGGCATGAATGGTCTAATGTTTTGTTTATGTTTGCCTTGTCCTTGATGGGCTTGTATAGTACCCTGCCATTATCCCTTAAAAGCTTATTTTAAGTAAAATATCTGTTTCCTGTTTGTATGAGTTTTGCTCATTTGTTACCTGTCGGTTTTTATGATCTTCCCTAACCAAAGCCTTGTGCCAAGCAATACTTATTTTGTGTTATGAGTTCAGAGGTTGTCTATGGTTTGTTCTGTTCCTATGGCTTTGGAGTATGGAGCATTTCACGGTTCTAAACAGAGATGTTTAATAAGAGATTTGATTTGGGGTAGTGGGGTCTTAAATGGCTTTTGGTTATGTTAGCCGCACCTAGCTCAGGACTGGCATTACAGATAAGGTTACGATGGATGGAAACTTATAATAATAGACATGAAAAGAAAAATTAGTATAATAGAGATGAAAAGAAAATTAGTATAGAGATGAATTCCACGTCATGCTGATGGAGGATATGGGCTCTGGTATGATGTGAATAGGGATCACACTGAACCGCTGGATTCTGGCTTATTATATGATCACATATGCATGGTGTACGTCTTTATATATATATATATATATATATATATATATATATATATATGAGGAAGTTATAAAGCACTGTCATGAGACGCGAAGCGTTGTTCACTTGTGACCGCTTGTTGGATATATTGGCTACATTATATGTGCAGTGATGCACTGGAGAGCCCATTCACAAGGGTGCATGGGTCCCTGTTAAGCTGTCTCAATATGGTGGAGGTGATACCATCTCCTATCTGGCCCGGACTGTGTCAGAAATATAAGAAGAAAGATTGCTTTATTGGCTGCAGGCTGAGTTTGTTTCTTGTGCCGAAGAACCTCGCAGCGTGAATTTGGTCGAGCCATATATTCTTCTATATAAGTAACTTTCACCACAAAAGAAAATCCTGAGGATATATATATATATATATATATATATATATATATATATATATATATATATATATATATATATATATATATATATATGACTTGATACGGTACTGGCACTACTAATTACTTAGATCACCCATAGATGCGTCAGGCTTTGAATCGTTAGCGGATGTGGTCATTTATGCTTAATAACAAGCTAGGTGATTAATAGGTGATTAATTAATGGTTGTGAATCTCCACATGGTGTTATCGGTACTTTTTCATGTGCTTTACTTCTTTCAAAAGTTTTACTTTTTTCACCATGAATGTGCATTTTTGGATCTATATCAGACTTATGTTGGTAAAATACGTGCATGATATTGGATAAAAGTTGATTGTTTATCGATCATTTATCCTACAATGGATAAAAGTTGGATAAATAAACCGAGAAATACAAAAGAATATTTAGATGGAGTTCGTGAGTTCATTAAATTTGGTATGGATAAAGGTAGTTTGAATGGAAAGATTTTATGTCCGTGTCGGCGATGTGTTAACAATTCTTACTTAGATCCACAAACCGTTGAAGAACATTTGATATGGAATGGTTTTTCAAGAGGTTATACTGTATGGGTTTTCTATGGAGAATGTACGTTGCCATTATCAAGTAATTAACCCTCCTCGTCTAATCTTGGATCTGGTAATATGCAAGATAACCTTGTAGGAGATGATATGACAGGTTTAATCACAGATGCTTTTCGACATGGTGTTCAAAACTTTGTGGGATCAACTAATATACATGAAACGGATGGAATATGTGATGGTTCTACATCTATGGAACAAACATTCGTTGATGAACAATTATATCCGGGGTTTGTCTAAGATCTCTTTTCTTATACATTTATTCCATATAAAATATATGAATGGATGGTCAGGAAAGAGTTTTACCATGCTTCTTAAATTACTAAAGGATGCATTTCCATGATTTACCATCCTCTTATTATGAAGCAAAGAAAGTTGTCAACAAATTAGATCTTGGATATCAAAAGATCCATAGTTGTCCAAAAGACTGTATGTTATATCATGATAGAAATGCTGATCGAGAGTCATGCAATGTATGTGGATCTTCGCGATGGAGTATGAAGAGGATGAGGATGATGTAACGAACAAAACAAAAAAACCGGCGAAGGTATTTGGTTACTTTCCTCTTATTCCTCGATTGAAAAGGCTATATTCATCATCGAAAACAGCTTTATTAATGAGATGGCATGATGAAGGGCGTACAAAGGATGAATGTTGAGACATCCAGCAGATAGTTTAGCATGGAAAGCTTTTGATGTTAGCATTCTGATTTTGCCTCTGATATTCGTAATGTTCGTTTGGGTTTAGCTTCAGATGGCTTCAATCCTTTTCGCACTCTAAATTCTACATATAGCACTTGGCCAGTTGTTCTAATACCATACAATTTACCATCATGGTTGTGCATGAAGCATCATCACTTATCTTGTCAA
Source organism: Calamus simplicifolius (assembly GCA_900491605.1). Lineage (NCBI taxonomy): Eukaryota > Viridiplantae > Streptophyta > Magnoliopsida > Arecales > Arecaceae > Calamus > Calamus simplicifolius. The sequence goes on from UESW01003603.1 coordinate 6,265, forward strand.
TGGTTATTCCAGGTGATAAGGGTCCAGGAAATGATATAGATATTTTTCTACAGCCTTTAATAGAGGAATTGAAACAGTTATGGGAAGGTGTCGATGCAATTGATGCTTCAAATGGTGAAACATTTAAACTACGGGCAGCTCTGTTGTGGACTATTAATGATTTTTCAGCATATGCCAATTTATCTGGCTGGAGTACAAAAGGAAGGGTTGCATGTCCTTGTTGTGCAGATTCGACACATTCAAATTGGTTAAAACATGGAGGAAAATTTTGTTATATGGGACATCGCCGATGGTTAGAACCAAATCATCCGTTTCGTTTTCAGAAAGATTTATTTGATGGTACCATAGAGTTGGATGTGCACCTATTCCACCTTCTGGAACTAATGTTCGTATGCAAATTGATTCCATCAGTTACAAATATGGTAAATTCTCAAAGTCTTCTCAAAAAAGAGGAAGGAATGATCAAGAAGAAGTGACAATTGGTAGTATGGATGCACAGATATTTGAAGATCCAGATAATTTTTTGGAAAAAGAAAATGAGGAAGATGTACAGATACCATCCACAAATCAGCCTATCAAACATATATGGAAGAAAAGAAGTATCTTTTTTGACTTACCTTATTGGGAACATAATCTGATTCGACATAATCTTGATGTCATGCACATAGAGAAGAATGTTTGTGATAATCTGCTTGGAACATTGTTGAATCTTGATGGAAAGACCAAAGATAACATGAAGGCACGATTGGATTTAAAGGAATTGGGTATCCGACCGGAGCTTCATCCTATAATGCTTGCTAATGATAGAATTTATTTGCCTCCTGCATCTTATACAATGTCTCCTCAAGAAAAAAATAATTTTCTTACAGTATTGAAAAATATTAAAGTACCTGATGGATATGCATCAAACATTTCAAGGTGTGTGCATCTTAAAGATATGAAAATTTCTAATCTCAAAAGTCATGATGGTCACATATTTGCCAATAGCGGCAAGATCATCAGTGCCTAAACAAGTTCTTGCAGTTATAATTCGGCTATCATCATTCTTTAAGGCATTATGTTCAAAAGTTATTGATCCTGAAGAGATTGATCAGTTGGAGTCTGATGTGACCATTACACTTTGTCTGATGGAAAAGATTTTTCCTCCTGGATTTTTTACTATTATGGTACATCTACTCATTCACTTGGCTTCGGAAGTCAAGCTTGGCGGACCGGTACATTATAGATGGATGTATCCTATTGAGAGGTATGCTATAGTCTGATTTATCCTAATGACCGGTATACCATAATTTCTACCAAAAGTAGCATCATCATTATGCTATGTTTAGAAATTTATTTATCTTGTAGGTACCTTATGCGATTGAAAGATTATGTACGAAATAGAGCCTATCCAGAGGGTTCGATTGCGGAAGGATATATTGCTGAAGAGTGTTTGACATTTTGTTCAAGATATCTTCAAGGTGTAGAGACAGTGTTTAATAGACCTCAACGGTATGGTGATTTCATTGATAATGCAGAATTGTATAAGTTCTCAACTGCAGGTAGAGTAATGGGAAAAACTGAAACTATTGTATTGGATCATAAATCAATGGCACAAGCACATCGTTATGTGTTACTCCATAGTGAAATGATATCTGAGTATCGTAGGTTAGTATGATTTATTGCATTTCAAGATTAAGATATCATATCTTTTTTTTTTTTGCTCTAAATGAACAAAATACGTTTTATGCAGCGAATTTTTATTGTCTCAACGGCAAGCTAACCATAGCACTCGACCTAATCCAAGGATTGAGCAGCGATGGTTAGTCGAGTTATTTCCTACATGGCTTTCAAAACAGGTTTGACATATACTTCGAGAATATATGGATTGATTTAACATCAAATAACCTATTAACATTCCTTATTATTTCTTAGGTATCAACGATGATGGAGAGAAATTTGTCAGCTGAATTAATAGCCCTGGCTCGAGGACCTAACAAAGTTGTCAATAGATATAGTGGTTTCATAATCAACGGTTTAAATTCCATACTAAAGATCGTGAGAAATTTAGGAAAACACAGAATAGCGGTGTTATGGTGGAAGCAGATGGAAAAACTTATTATGGTGCACTAAATGATATCTATGAGTTAGATTACTATGGAGTCTTTAAAGTCATATTATTTAGATGTGATTGGGTAGATATAAACTCATCAAGGGGTTTGAAAAAAGATACAAATGGATTTACACTTGTAAATTTTACAAGGTTGATACATACTGGTGTCTTATTGAAGGATGATCCATTCATTTTTTCTTCTCAAGCTCGTCAAGTATTTTTTATACAAGATGCAAAAGATAAAGATTGGGCTATTGTTATTAAAACAAAACCTAGGGACTTATATGATATGGGAAAGCAGCTAGAAGATGATGAAGACGATGACACTTATACGCATTCCATGCCATTCAATTTTGTGCCGGTTGATGACGTACATGCTACGGTATCCTTGGTTAGGACAGATTTTGCAACAAATGATAATGCTTGATTCTGATTGGTACTAAATTTTGCAATGTATTGAATTTTGTAATAATTAAGTCTTTAAAGTTATATTTATTTTTTACTAACTTTGACTCTGATGTAAATGATAGGTGACATTATGCATAGCTCACGGACAGAGGCCGACCCCTCTACTTCAGCACAGCAGGATCATGCTGGTCCTTCGTCATTACCGGACGCTGCATCTATTCCAGAGGCATATCAGTCTACTGCAGGTCCGTCATCCTCGGGGCATCATGATCCTGTTGTCGGTGTAGGAGATGAGCTTCATATTCAAGGTAATTTTTTTATTTGATTCTATAAAATTTCTTTACGCTTACTATAATTTACCTATATCTATTTTTATGCAGACGGATCTGGTAGGATTACATGCAGACGCGGGGCCATGGGAGTACGAGATGTATGGCAGATGCGTGATGGTGATAAGATCGTAATTGAGTGCAATCGGCTGGGGCAGCCAATTAAAAAAGCCTCTAGCTTATTGAGTTCCTTTTTAGGGAGTGTTGCACGGAGGCATCAGCTTTGTCCATTGAGTTATGCAAAATGGAATGATATGCTTCCGTCGTATAAAGTCGAGATTCTACGAGTTGTGCAGGTAAACAAAAGAATCTAAACATCAAACATTATGTATATTATGACATATTTTATATTTGAACAGTTTTAATATTTTATCTTTTGCAGGGCAAGTTTGCACTTCCTCCATCCGCTAATGAGTTTGTACTGAAGTCTCTCAACCGGAAATGGAAAGAATATAAGTCATATTTGAAGACGAAGTACAAGCTGCCGGGTATGACCGAGGAGCAGGTAGTTGGTACTTGTCCTCCTGAGGTACCCCCTCATCAGTGGATGGAGTTGGTTCATTATTGGTTTCCGAGAGGGGACAGGTATCTTGTTACTTAATATTCTTGTTATTTAATCTTTTAAGATACTTTATTAAAATATTTATTTAATTTTGCAGACATATTCTAATATTGGTAAAGCTGCACGAGCATCTCTGTCTGTTCCCCATACATCGGGATCCAAGAGTTATGCGCGAATCAGGCAACAATTCGTATGTTTCTTAAACTATAAATTCTTAAACTAATTATGTTCATTTATATGTCATAAAGAGAGGTTCATGAAATATATTAGCTTTGAATTCTTAAATCTATGGATGCCTGACGGTTGTGTGTATAGTGAAGAATGATATTACGGATGAATGCATTGATGTGCTAGGTCTATATAAATGAATTGAATCTTTTCTTAAGGAAACTTGAATCAAATAGAATTAAATGTAGCATTGAATCAAATGGAATTAAATGTTGAAACTCTCATTGAAACTCTCATGAAACTAATTAATAATTTAGAATCATGTGAAACTCTCATTGAAACTATCATTGAAACATAATTGATAATTTAGAATTATATTGAAACTCTCGTTGAAACTCTCATTGAAACTCTCATTGAAACTCTCATTGAAATATAATTGATAATTAGAATCATGTTGAAACTCTCATTGAAACTATCATTGAAACATAATTGATAATAATTATGTTGAAACTCTCATTGAAACTTTCATTGAAACATAATTGATAATTTACAATTATGTTCAAACTATCGTTGAAACTCTCATTGAAACTATCATTGAATATAATTGATAATTTAGAATTATGTTAAAACTCTCATTGAAACTTCGTTGAAACAATTGAATAATTACTTATTATGTTGAAACTATCGTTGAAACTCTCATTGAAACTATCATTGAAATATAATTGATAATTTAGAATTATGTTGAAACTCTCGTTGAAACTCTCATTGAAATATAATTGATAATTTATAATTATGTTCAAACTCTCGTTGAAACTCATTGAAACTATCATTAAAACATAATTGATAATTTAAAATTATGTTGAAACTCTCATTGAAACTATCATTGAAACATAATTGATAATTTAGAATTATGTTGAAACTCTCATTGAAACTATCATTGAAATATAATTGATAATTTAGAATTATGTTGAAACTCTCGTTGAAACTCTCATTGAAGCAATTGAATAATTACTTATCATGTTGAAACTCTCATTGAAAACTATCATTGAAACATAATTGAATAATTAGAATTATCTTGAAACTCTCATTGAAACTATCATTCAAACATAATTGAATAATTTAAAATTATGTTGAAACTCTCATTGAAACTCTTGTTGAAACATAATTGAATAATTTATAGTCCCTCTTTACAAATCAAAATGAATTGTATAATTATTTTAAATTGGTTCAAATATTTATAAATTATATATTTTTTTTTATAGATGGATGAGCATGGAAGGGAACCCGGTGTGGTGGAGTTTTACCGGATGACTCATACTCACCATGATGGCACTTTTGTCAGGGATGAGTCGAGGGATTATATGTAATTATTTATTACAAATTATTTTGTACAATAATTTTAATTTGATTATTTTATTCAGTAAGATCTAACTAATTTTTCTAAATTAATACATGAAAGAGCTGCATCTCTTGTTGTTGAGCGTGTCGATGACTCTACAGCATCTACGCAGAGTAGTCGCATCAAGGCCGAGGTGTTTACAGAGTTAATGGGGCCAGAGCGCTACGGTCGAGTGAGGGATTATGGAGTTGGAGTTATCCCCACTCAGTTATCTGAGGTGAGTAGACTTACGCATGATGCTGCAAATGCTGTTCATGATACACATGTTCGTAGACTTGAGCATGCGGTTGAGGAGATGCAGCGGTTGAGTGCTGCAGCGTTGGAGGAGATGCAGCGGTCGAATGCCGTTGCGATGGAGGAGATGCAACGAAGGAGTGCAGCCGATAGAGCATTGATTGATTCCATGAGAGATCACATTGAGCGGCTTACATCTCTCATACAAACGGTTGTTCCTCATCAGGTAAATACATATATTCATATATATTTTTATATTAAATTAACTATTTATTAATATTCATAGATAGTTTTGTAAATTAAATATTTTTAATTTTTCTTATAGGCTTCTGGAGCATCAGATCCTCGCGGACAGGGTGACGACCTTCCTCCTGCAGATCATTGACCTCGGCTCTTTTTATTTTATATCTTTCATCTCATGTATTTTAAATTTTGTGAAACTTTAAATTGTAATGAAATTTATATTTGAACGTCATGTAATGAAATTTATATTTGAACTTTTATTTTGGATGTGAAGAATGTGTGTAATGTGATTTGTGATTTTATTTGTTATGATTGCATTGCCTGGTTTAATTTAGAATTTGATCTTAATTAATTGCACATGTTTAATAAAATTTTTTCGATTTTTTTATTTAAAAAAATGTTAGACGTAGTTCTCTCGACGCTTTTAAAAAGCATCGGCAAGAAAAAATAACCCGACGCTGGGACAATTATCAATTTCCGACGCTTTAAAGCGTCGTTAAGAGGAAATTGTACCGACGCTTTAAAGCGTCGGCACGGAACAACGCCGTCGCTTTTAAAAAGCATCGGAATATTTCGTCTCCACCCCAAGCTACCCGACGCGTGTAAAAGCGTCGTGAAGTTATTTGCCGACGCTTTAAAGCATCGGCAAATGATATTTAGCATCGGTGCACAATATATTTTTGTAGTGGAATAACTTTACCGTTTTTGCATGTTATTTTATCTATCTTTCTAGTTAAGAAAAAGTCTATTTTGCTTTTATTAGATCCACTTTTAAATGTTATTGAATATTCATCTCTCGTTTTGAAATAAGTGTTTGCTATTTTTAGATCATATGCCACTACAAAATCTAATAAGCTCACGCCAGCTTCATTTCTATCTCTAAATCCATATCCTTCACGTACAATTTCATATACATCCCTCTCCTTCCAAATATATCGTTTCTTCTTGTGGTATTTCTTGCATTTCTTCATCTATATCTTTCCAAAATTGTATGCACTAATTATGTTAATTTATTATTCTTAATTATAAGTTTTAGTTATATAATCCGATCTCCTTTCCTAGTTACCTTAACAACGTATTTCTTAAAATTCTTATCTACAATTATTTCTACTTCATTTCTATTTTTATGTTTTTCAGTATAATATAATTTATATTCTATATTTCTATTTTTAGATCTTTCACCTACCTATTTAGTCTCTTGTAAGTATATTATATTTATTTTTTTTCTAATCACTGTGTCTATTTTTATAGCTTTACGTTTGTTTCCATATTCTTCAAAACTTCTTTATCCGCATTTATACATAGTATAGAAATTCTTGCTCACTTATCATCGCATTTGGTTGCCGTACCGATGGAGCGCTCTTTACCCATATTTTAAATATTCGAAGGCAGATGCAACGCGACTTTCTAACCTTTTGTACCGTTTGATTTAGTAGATTTATATTTTGTTGATATAATTAAAAAAATAAAAAATTTATTGATGAATCTTATCGAGGTACCTTGCTCTTTTAAGGCAATTCAACCCTTTGTGACCGGTAGAACAGTTTGATACATGTAGATTTATTTATAGGCTCATAAGATCTCCTGAACTTAATAAGATATTCATAATGGCGGCACATCATCTTGCAAGTGAAATAAGCTAATTTTTTTTTTTNAAACTTTCATTTAAATATATTGCTCTTTTCATATCAACAACTCTGCTTATTTTCACTCTATACTTCATTTATAACTTCATAAACTAAGAGAAAAATCATAGCTTGTAAATTTAAAAATAAATCAATTACTTAAATAAAGTTAAAATTTTGAAAAAAAAAGTTTAAGTTGACTATTTTGAGATTTATTTAAAAATTAGTAATATTATTATTAATTATTTTATTTTAATTATAAAAAAATTTAGATACTTGACTTTATATTTTATAAAAAAATTATAAAAAAATTAGAAACTTGCCTTTATATTTAATTATAAAAATTAGATACTTGACTTTATATTTTAATTATAAAAAATTATAACTCTGATCTAGAACAATTGTAACTTAAACTATAAAGTCAATTGAGATCAAGATCAAGAATGTAATAATCTGATCCAATCTTTTTTTTTTTTTTTTGCTCTACCATCTATATTCTTGGTGGCTAATGAGAATGCAATACAGTTTTCTGTTTTTTATTTTAAGGAGAGAAGTATATTTAAATTGAATCGTTTTCAAATCAATAACTTTTTTTTTTTTTTGGTACAAGCGGATAATCATACTAATCTAGTACGAATTATCCCTGATATGTCAGAATATAAATTTGCTGTAATACAGAGGGGCAGGATCACCCAGCCGCCAAATCCAACCAGCAGCATGCTGAGCCACAAATGCTGCTATCCAATCGGCCGCCGAGTTGGCTTCACGGTAGATATGACGAATCCGGACAGAACCAACTCTTTGTAAAATAGACCATGTGTCCCTGAGAATAGGAATACTGGGGCCGTTGAAAATATTCTCCTTTCTCAGCCATCGGATAACCGTCATCGAATCACCCTCGATAACGAGACGATGAGCATGGAAGTGCTGAGAGGCATAAGAAATACCTGCCCAAGCTGCATAAAGTTCAATCATAGGGACAGAGGGATCAAGGGTACCAAACCACCCGCAGCTAGCATATCACCCTGAGGACCACGAATGATAAACGCAGACCCAGCAGCTCTGCCATGGACACTCCCATCGAAGTTGATTTTGATAAACCCTGGTGGGGGGGGGCTCCCAGGAAATGAAAACCGTATGCCAGTTCGCTGCCGAAGCAGCAGGGGAACCCCAGAGGCCAGAGGATTCAAGACCAACAACATGAAAAGCTTGGGCATAATCCGCAGACAAAGATCTGATCCTTCTAACAAGCCGATGTGGAGTGGTAACATCATCAGAGAAGATGAGGTGGTTCCTCGATATCCAAATCTGATAAGCCATGATCGCCCAGAGACCTTGTTTATGCTGGGAAGCCCTCCGGAGATCAAGAAAGAAGAGGGAACATAGGGATCCCGAACCACCCACATTATAGGAGTAACCCATCATCTGCCAATCAACCTGGCTCGTGGACATATGAAGATCGCATGATCCGCAGTCTCATCCTCCAATCCATACAGAGAGCAAGTCGGCTGGATAGGCAAACCCCTACGGGAAAGCATGACACTCGTCGGAAGACAGTCCCAAAGAAGCTTCCAGATGAATACCTGGACTCGGGGAAGAGTAGGAAGCAACCAGATCCAAGCAGCATCCTTCGTGACCAGGGGCTGGGGCCTGAAAATCTTCATAAGATCCCTAAGAGGGGCTTTGGAAAGACAGGATCTCTGCCAAACTCTAGCATCCGTCGAAGGTCCGGAGGAGAGAGGAATAGATAAAATCCGCCGAGAGAGCTCAACACCAAAGGACCTGATCACTCTATCGGTATCCCAAGAAGGGGGATCTAAAGAAATCAAATCCCTAACCTTCATCTTGGAGGGGACATCAATGTTGATAAAAGAAGGCCACTGAGAAAGAGGGAGCTCAGATATCCAGGAGTCCTGAATCACATCAACAGAATGACCATCTCCAATCATCCATGTAGTTCTCTTAAGAATAGACTCACCATAATGACAGACCTCCTTCCAAAAGAAGGAGCACCCCCTGGGCGGCCCAATACACTCCCCAGGCTTCCATTCACCATACCTCGCCCGCATAAGAGAACTCCACATACATTGCGGCTCCAGAAGGAAACGAGAAGCATGTCTGGCCAAGAGGGCTTGCCGTCTGATCCTCAGAGATTGGATCCCAAGACCACCTTCCTGAATAGGCATACATATCATATCCCAAGATAATAGATGAGTGCCATGCCCATCTTGCATGGAGGCCCAAAGGAAGTCTCTGAAGATTCTCTCAATCCTCCGAAGGCAAGTAATAGGGATGGCCGCATTCGAAAGCAAATAGAGAGGCAGAGAGGAAAGAACCGATCGAATAATGGTGACTCTGGCCATCATAGATAGGCCGGTAACCTGCCATCCCTCAATACGCTGACGAACCCTCCTCTCTAAATCAGCAAAGTCAGAGCAACGAGGACGTCTACCGGTCATGGGAATCCCCAGATACATAAACCGGTCAGTCTGAGTAGAGATACCCAGCAAAGAGATAATGGCTGCTTTAATAGACCTGGAAGTCTTCGGGCTAAAGCAGATGGAAGATTTAAGATAATTGACCTTCTGACCCGAGGCCTGACAATACCGCTGCAGAATAGAATCAACAGAAACCGCATTTCCAATAGAGGCCTGACCAGGATAATGCAGTCATCAGCAAACATGAGATGAGACAGAAGGACCGCCAACCCCATCCATAAAAGGGACAATCGCCCGATCGCATTGAGCCTGATAAAAAGCTCGGGAAAGATCGTCCGCGGCCAAAATGAACAACAAGGGGGATAGAGGACAGCCCTGACGTAACCCTACCGAAGACTGGAAAATTCAGTCAAACCCCCGTTAATAACCAAAGCAAAGGAAGGCCTCTGAATACAAGCCATAATCCACTCAATAAACACCCCGTCAAAACCAAACTCCTGGAGAGAGCTTTGAAGAAAAGCCCAACTCAGTCTATCGTAAGCTCTCTCCATGTCAAGTTTGACAGCCATAAGACATCGTCTAGCTGGAGCTCTCTGCAGATCATGCATAAACTCCTGAGTAATAAGGATATTATCTGAGATAGAACGCCCTCTGATAAAGCCCCCTGTTCAACAGAAATAATACGGGGAATCACCTCGCAGAGACGGCTAGCAAGAAGGCGGGCACAGACCTTATATAAAGTAGTGCATAAGCTGATTGGCCTGAAGTGCTGAGGAATAGAAGCATTAGTGCACTTAGGCACTAAAGTGATAAGAGTCCTGTTCCAATCCTTAGGAATGAGTTTAGATTGGAAAACAAACTGGACCGCCATAACAACCTCCTGCCCCACTATATCCCAATAGTGACGGAAAAAGAATGGAGGGAAACCATCAGGCCCCGGAGCCTTATCCGGACCAAGATCCCAGAGAGCACGACGAATCTCCTCCACAGAAATAGGCTTGACCAGCATAGCTTTTTGTTGGCGGGAGTCATCATTTAATGGCAATTGAATTTATGGGTTTAACAGGCACAAGAAAAATACCCTTATAGTATAAAGCAACTAAAAAGAAATAAATTTCAATATGTTTAAAATAAAGATATAGTTTAAAATCCACACACATATATATATATATATATATATATATATATATATATATATAAAGAGAGAGAATGAAAAAAAAAAACCACCCTCTTCTTCTTCATTTCCCTGCAACACCGTATTCTTGCAAAGAGATCTGTTGCACGAGTTGCAGAGAGAGAGAGAGAGACAGAGAGGGGGGGGGGCCATGGGTTAGAAAGAACAAGAGAGAAAGAGAGAGGGAGATAGGGTTTGAGAACAATAGGCGAGAGAGAGAAGAGAAGGAGAGATGAGGGGTCGACTTAGCCGGCGGTGGGGAGTCATCGCCGACGAGTCATGGGGCCATAGAAACAGAGAAACAGAGGAAGAAAAGAGAAGAGAGACAACCGGCTGGTCGACCGCGAAGGGGCCGGCGGCGGCCCTAAGCCCCCGGTGAGTGCTCAGTGGTTCGGGTGAACCAGGAAGCAAAAAAGGAAAGAGAAAGGGGAGAAGAAAAAGAAAGAGAGAGGGGAAGGAGGCCGCCGGTGGTTGTCGGCAATGGGGTGACCGGCGGCAGCCGACCAGTCGGCCACGCAAGGTCGGCGGCGGCTCTAGGCCGCTGATGCCTACGAGCACAGTACGGTTGCTCGTTGGAGAAAATCAGGGAGGAGAGAGAAAATGGGTGGCTTGGGTTAGCTCATTAAGCCCAATCAGACCCAAATTTTAGAGCCCAAATCGGACTTGGCCCAATGTATAAAAATATGGGCCGGAAACCTCATTGATTTTAGTTGTCAAAAAATTTTTATTTCCTCATTTGCCAATGAATATCTGACAAAAAATTTTATTTCTCCATTTGATAATGAATATGAGATATTCAAGTCCCAAATTTAGCCCCAGACAAGCTTGGTAGCTTAATTAAATTTATTTTAGCATCATAAATTTTAAAAATTAAAATATAAAATATTATATTATAGGCGTCAAGAGCTAAAATAATTGGTCTGGACTTATGGAATAGGGATAAGAGGTAAGTAAGCCATTTATCGGTATTTTTTAAATAATTATTTAATGTGACACTTGGAGATTTAAAATTTAAAAAATTATTGTGTAGGTACTTAGAAGTCTGAATAGCTGATTTACACTTTTGTATTAACGCCAGGAGGTAAGTAAGCCGATTATCATGATTTTTATAAATTATTAAAATATATAACTTATGAATTTTATGCTATATTGATATATGTCTATTGATATTTTAAAAAATAAAAAATAAATTTGGTATCTCATACATGCCAATGACTAACTTACATGATTATTTGAAATTACTATTTTTGTAAAATTATTTGATACTTTTGCATGCAAATGATAATTGGACATGGTTATTTTGGAATTGTTAAATTTGTAAATTATTTGGTACTTATATAGGTAATTAATTATTGAATATGGGTATTCATATATTAAGACAATAAATCATGAGTTCAGATAGACAGTGGATGTATGCAAGATTAGAAAATAGATGGATAAGGCCTGAATTTGTAACTGGGATTGAGCAGTTTGCGGCTTTTGCAAAAATGCATCTAGGATGTATAGATGATAAAAAGATCAAATGTCCTTGTAATCATTAAAAATGTCAGAACAATTTATTGTATTTATAATTTTTAAATCGCAAAGTCTTAATCTAACTTAAATAATTTGTTTTATTATAGGATCGCATGGAGGAGTTGGTGTCTTCTGCATCTCTGATGATTCAGAACCTCCACCAGTTAATATAAATGCTCTTTATTTTGAGGTTGCAGGTGAAAAGAAAAAGAGGCGAGTAGTATCTTTCTATCGTACTTTATTTTAGAGCAGCTGGATCTCATATTCATCACAAGTTGTTGCTGTAGCAACTTAAGTTAAGGAGCTTGTGTAGGGAGAAATAGTCTCCGAGGCATGCATTTTTTAAAAAATTGATACTATTATCATTGCAGAAATTAAAAGATTACATATTAATCTATCTAATATGCATCAAGATCATATCTTTGCCTATATATTCAGGGTCGTTTGATCTAAAATATGCATATAAAAATATCAAGATCATATCTTGATCTTCAAGATGACTAGTCACACTATTATCTTGAAGCCTGCCTTAAGATCTAGGGATCAAATCACTTACCTTAAGAACAGTAGGTAAATCCTTATTGCTCTGCAGCCGTTCAATCGTCCGGCCTCTAGTATCGTCCATGCGAAGCCCCGAATGATCAGATTTCCAGGGAGTTTAGCTCGCGAAAAATAGCTTTGCTGATCTTGAATCCTCTCACTTGAATCTTCCTCCAAGATCCACCAGGCTTCCGCTAACACCAGAATCACTAGGATTTTCTATTCTAACATTTTAGAATTACAATCCACGACAATTTAGAATTATTGTTGTTCTATTTTTTGTTCTGTGTTCTCTGGTGAGGGAATGCCCTCTATTTATAGTCTAGATTTAGCCTTGACATTTAATTCTGACATTTAAGAATCCGTCGTTTGGCAAAAGCGAAGAGACGCCGAAGGCGCGGCGCTTGGTTTAATTCCGATGTTCGGAGAAAACCAAGGAGTCGCGGCGTTTGGTTTAGTTCCGTCGTTCGGAGAAAACCAAAGAGACAAGGGATAAATCCGACGTTCGATAAATAAATGTCATTAAATTCTATCTCATGAGATGAGATTTTAGCCATCTCATCATATGAGATCCATATTCGAGAGGTTTGGGTTCTGATCTGAATTTATTTGATTTAACCCACATAGATCATGGTCCAAGCCCAAATCAAATTTGGCTAGTCCTGAATCTATTTAAATTCAAATCAAGTCTAATTTTAAATCAATATTTGAAATTGACTTGTCCTTCTAATAGACTTAAACCAAATTGAATCTTATTCAATTGTACTTAACCCAATTGAGATAATTCAATCAATCAAATTGATTAATTAAATCATATACGATTCTCAATCGTTGATCAGCAAATAGATCATCCTAGGAAACTTCTATGCGTGTGACTCTCTAGGTTCGAATCTAAGCCGGTAGCATAGAAACAACTTTCTATACTAATCGATGTGCCCATCTAGCAATGGAACCCGACGTCCGGATAGGTCGAAGAGTTGCCGAGCAAACTCCAAGAACCCTAATAAACAGTTACCGTATAATTCATCCTCTTGACCACAAATGCTAAGGATGGCTTAAGAGCCTGTCAACTCTAAATAGCTAATCCATAAAGTGATTTCAACTTTAGTGATCATGTGACTTTCACATGAAGTGCCTTGGCCAAGGTCTTACTAAATTGAAACACAAGCATTTCTCCTTTTAATGGGATAGGTCAAATTCCATCTTGATCCACAACTACTACCACAAGTACTTGACTGCACCCAGTAACCTTTCGTAGCTGGATTAGAAATCCAGGTGGTCCGGCACCTAAGTACAATGAGTTGCTTGTAAGCCACTGGTTGTGATCTTCAGGTCTGAAAGATACTTATACCTATATCTTCTCGGATTAACTCTTGACAGCAGAGTATCCGGAAATGAGTCATGTTCGGTGAAATGTACTCCTACACTTTCACCTGTATGTCATACCAGTGTCTCTACACTCCTTGGTTAAGAGGATAACCAACAAATGTGATATACAACGTCCTATAATTGATAGTACTATGGTCATGTCATAGTATATCATTTGGTCGCGAACTCTTTTAAGGACCTTCTAAGATAAATCCTCCTTTATCGTGAGGAAGATCCTAACGGCTTCATTACTTTCAGAAGTATTAAGAAGATGTTCTTGTAATGAATAAACTGCCAAATAACTTTTATTAATATATCAATTTATATACAATTTACATCAGCACAATCATCAAATGATTGGCTTTAGGATACAATTCCCAACAAACTCCCACTTAGCCTAAAGCCACTCATTACAGTATCTAATACCCATCTTCAACTTATAGTTGTCAAACTCCTTGATGCTGAGTGCTTTAGTAAATGGGTCACCTCGGTCTACTATCTCTTGAATAAGATGAAACCGGTGCAGTATGTGCTTGGTGCGCTGATGTGCTCGTGGTTCCTTTGCTTGAGCTATGGCACCAGTGCTGTCACTGTATAACATGACTGGTTCATCTATGGAAGGTATCACTCCAAGCTCGAGATGAACTTTCGCAGCCACAAAGCTTCTTTCGCAGCATTTGATGCAGCGATGTACTCTGCCTCGCACACCGAATCTGCCACTGTATGTTGCTTGGAACTTTTCCAGCAAACAACTCCACCATTTAGGATAAACACGAAACCCGATACACTTTTGCTATCATTATGATCTGATTGAAAACTGGAATCAGTATATCCAACAAGTTTCAAATCAGACTCTCCATAGACTAACCACTGGTCCTTAGTATTTCTCAAATACTTAAGGATTATCTTAACAACTTGCCAGTATTTTTCTCCTGGATCATATTGGTATCTACTCACTACTCCTAGTGAGTATGCCACATCTGGTCTTGTACATGTCATGGTGTACATAATCGATCCTACTGCCAAGCATATGGAATTCGACTCATACGTTCTCTTTCATTAGGAGTTGTCGGGCAATCCTTCTTAGAAAGATGAATTCCATGGCCTATCGGAAGATAGCCTTTCTTGGAATTCTCCATGCTAAACCTCTTTAGCATTGTGTCAATGTACGTAGATTGGGATAAACCTAGCATCCTCTTAGATCTATCTCTATAGATCTTCATCCCTAGGATGTGTGATGCTTCTCCCAGATCTTTCATGGAGAATTATGATGATAACCATGTCTTTATTCCTTGTAATGCAGGGATATCATTCCCGATTAAGAGAATATCATCCACATATAATACAAGAAATACAATAACAGAATCGTGAGCCCATTTATAAATGCAAGGTTCTTCTTTATTCTTAATAAAGCCATAAGATTTGATCACTTTATCAAATCGTATGTTCCAACTCCTTGATGCTTGCTTAAGTCCATAAATAGACTTCTGTAGCCTGCACACTTTAGACTCGTCTTCAGATATAAAACCTTCAGGCTGTATCATATACACCTGTTCTTCTAATTCACCATTTAGAAAAGCGGTTTTAACATCCATCTGCCAAATCTCATAATCGAAGTGTGCTGCTATAGCTAGCATAATCCGAATGGATTTCAGCATTGCCACAGGAGAAAACGTTTCGTCATAGTCAATACCATAACGTTGACGATACCCCTTGGCAACCAGACATGCTTTATAGGTCTCTACCTTTCCCTCTGCGCCTCTTTTCCTCTTGAAAAACCATTTACACCCTATGGGTTTTATCCCTTCGGGTGGGTCAACTAATGTCCATACATTATTGTCCTTCATGGAATCAAGTTCGGATTTCATGGCATCAAGCCATTTATTAGAGTCAGTCCTTTGCATAGCATCCATATAGGTGATCGGATCCTCGTTGTTCTCATCGAGTTCAACAGGATCATCGTTCTGGACCAAGAAACCCAAGTATCTGTCCGGTTGATGTGGTACTCTACCAGATCGCCTTAATGGTGCATCTAAAATGGGTTTTGAGTTTGATCTAATCAACTCATATTCTAGGGGTTCACTGGTTTGTGTTGTTCCTTCTACTTGTTGAACTTCCTCAAGTTCAACATTAGAGCTATTTGTTCCTTCACTAAGGAACTCCTTTTCAAGAAAAACTGCTCTATTACTAATGAACAACTTTTGTTCTTCAGTATTGTAGAAGTAATATCCTTTTGTTTCTTTCGGATAGCCGATGAAAAAACATTTGTCAGATTTGGGTTCAAGTTTGTCTGATTTTGCACGTTTCACATAAGCCGGACACCCCCAGACTCTCAGATAGGTAATAACCGGTTTATGTCCATACCACATCTCATGTGGAGTTTTAGAAACAGACTTACTTGGAACCTTATTAAGAATATGACAAGCTGATTCTAATGCGTATCCCCAAAATGATATTGCAAGCTTGCAAAACCCATCATGGACCGAACCATGTCTAACAGAGTTCGATTCCTTCTTTCCGACACACCGTTATATCGCGGTGTTCCAGGAGGAGTCCATTGGGAGAGAATCCCATTCTCCTTTAAATATGTCACAAATTCATTGGAAATATATTCGCCTCCTCGATCTGATCGAAGGGTCTTAATACATTTTCCTATTTGTTTTTCTACTTCTTTATGATATAGTTTGAACATTTCAAATGATTCAGATTTATGTCGCATAAGATAGACATAACCGAACCTAGAAAGGTCGTCTGTAAAAGTAATGAAGTAGTAGTATCCACCTTTGGCACAAGTGCTCATTGGTCCACATACATCAGTATATACTAGACCCAATAGCTCTTTGGCTCTTTCACCTTTTCCAATAAAAGATGACTTGGTCATTTTACCAAGAAGACATGATTCATATGTAGTTAATGATTCACAATCATCAACTCGAAGGATGCTCTCCTAAGTTAACCTGTTTAATCTGTTCTTATTGATATGACCCAGCCGATGGTGCCAAAGATAAATATCTGTGACATCAGTTGTTCTAGGGCGCTTACTTGATTGGTACACTACATTCACAGGCTGTGATAATATATAAATGCCATTAGATAAATGCCCAGTCATTATAGTGACTCCATTCATAATGATATTCAAAGTAACATCCTTTATTGAAATTTCATAATTATTTTTGGTCAGAAGGCCTACAGAATTATGTTCAATAAGAACGTTGGGCAAAAATAACAATCATTTAGTATAATGACATTTCTATTGAAAACTATTTCAAGAACTCCTAATGCCAGTACTGGAACTAATCTTCCATCGCCGACATTTAGGAATCTTTCATTGTCCTCAAATCTTCTGGTGACCTGTAGTCCCTGCGATGAATTGCAAATATTAAAAGGACTCCCGGTATCCAATACCCAGGTTTGATTATCATATATAGAAAAATTACAAGGTGTTATCATATAAATACCTTGTTGATCAACATCTTGCTCCTTTTTCTTCTTTGGCTTGTTTGGATCAAGTGTGGCAATGTAAAGATGACAGTTCCTCTTTCAGTGCCCTTGCATCTTGCAGTGAAAGCATTCAGCTTGACTTTTATCAACTTTCTTCTTCTGCATCTAACCCCTTATAGATGTCCTAGCATGTTGCACCCTTTTATTATTCTTTTTCTTCTTCCATTTCCTAAAGGGTTTACGCCCTACCTTAGATCCTTCAACCACATTAACCAAACCCTTAGAGAGCTGGTTATCCTTCTCAAAGTTCTGTAACAACCCCAACAAACCGTGGTAGTTGACTGCAGCTTTGTCATTCGAAAATGAGTAAGGAAAGGTCGGAAGGATGGAGGCAAGGAATTCAGGATCGCATCTTTTCCCAACTGCTCATGTAAGGGAAAGCCGAGCTTGCTTAGGAGTTCTATCTTCTCGATCATGTACAATACATGATCAGTGACAGGAGATCCATCTCTCATTCGAGCATTGAAAATAGCATAACTAGTCTTGTGCCTTTCAACATCATCGGGTGTATCGAAAGATTCATTCAATGCTTGAATGATTTCTTCTGGCTTAGCATTCTCGAACCGGCGATCGAATTCATCGTTCATTGCTGCTAACATGATACAACGCACGCTAGTTCTATCATTGAGCCACTTCTGATAAGTGTCTCTCTCAGAACTTTGGATGTTTGCATCAGGTATCTTTGGTGCAGGATTATTCAGAATATATAGAATCCTCTCATGCTCAAGGACGATCTTAAGTTTTCTAAACCAGCTATTGAAATTGGAACCATTCAATTTGTCACTATCCAATAGGGACCTTAATGATAAATTAGTGGCCATGTTCTGCATAAGGAAAAACTAAAGTTTATTAGTATATAAATTGATTCAGTCTAAAGACTTGGACTTTAGTCTAAAGATTCTTCCACTATTTTGTTCAAATTGGCAGCCTCTATACCCCAATTCGAAGAATTATTCTTAATTCTTTAGCAGGCACTAAGATCTACATAAACTACATACAGGCCCAAGTGAAGCTTGGCTAACCCATATGCATCTAAGAGTAGGTTCAAAACCAATTGTTTCCCCAAACAATTCATAGTGTTCAGTTTTGCCCCATGTACCTCTTCAGCAGGCATGAAGTGCCTCCACTGAAAGTTCTGGTTAGGTCCAACCATTAAATGATATAATCAGTGTAACATATAAATAGACAATCAAGCCCGAGTGAAGCTCAGCTCACCTGACTGTTTATTTAATAGTTACACTGACTTATCATATAATGAATGATAATTTCGATGGTTGACAAGCACCAGGCATGGAGTGCCTTCAATGATTATCAAGACATCGGACTCATTATCACCCACCTTAATGGGAGGCTATGATCTAGTTATCATATAACTATTTCATTTTAAGGACATAATAATTTTAGAGGATTTTAATAATATGAAGATAAATTGACTAATCAAGTTCTCCCACTGAATCTATGAAATCGATAGAATGAAACAAGATTAAGTCAGGTTAAGTGGCACCTAAATCAGTCATACTGATATCCTTACAGGCATGGGTCAACCCGAATCAGGTAAATGATCTGAATCATAAATGGTTCACCATAATAACCAGGTGAGAGAGATCGATGGGAGGGATATGCCATTAACTCGTTAAAGACGCATCAATACGAGTAGCTCCCAATTAAAAATCATTCGATCGTTGATCCTAGAGCAACTTGCCATCCCACCTTGACATCATATGGTTAACCAATTCTGATTTGACCATCTAATAGATTCATGCTCAACCACGGAGCCTAATCTACTTCCATTTGGTTTAATCAAAGAGAAGGACTTGATCAACTACAACTATTGTTTGATTTAGAGCATTCTTAACCTAATCTAATTAGATTTGAACAAATACACTTTTAGTCCAGTTGATTTAAACCTTAGAGTCTAACCCTTTATGGACCCGATTTAGCTAACCCAAATGATTAAATATATTTCATGTTAACATGTCATATATTTCAATCAAGCATAATGTTACTACTCATAATTCCTATATTTAGATCATATCTAAAAAAAATTATGAACTAATATTTGACATTCATATAAAACTCTCATAAATATTTGTATGTTTTATAACATAGACATCATGCCATCATATATCATATCTATGTTTTTATACTAAACATGCAAATATTATGGTTTTATACAACATCAATATGTATCCAATATAAAATATCTTTTGAGAGTGTGTGTAATCTATGTTTTGATGCCAAAGCACAATTTAAATTTTCTTTAAACAAAGCATCAACGATAAAACAATCGCACGGCAATATGTCATAGAATACCTCATTGAATGGGTAATTCGGATTTTCAATCCACCAGTGACCATATGGCCTTGTGATAAGTTTTAGCCATAATTACACAATTAATGAGAATATTAATTTACATGCAATAAATTAGATTATTAACGAAACCATGGCTCTGATACCATTTGTAGGAAGAAATAGTCTCCTAGGCATGCATATTTTTAAAACATTGATACTATTATCATTGCGGAAATTAAAAGATTACATATTAATCTATCTAATATGCATCAAGATCATATCTTTGCCTATATATTCAGGGTCGTTTGATCTAAAATATGCATATAAAAACATCAAGATCATATCTTGATCTTCAAGATGACTAGTCACACTATTATCTTGAAGCCTGCCTTAAGATCTAGGGATCAAATCACTTACCTTAAGAACAGTAGGTAAATCCTTATTGCTCTGCAGCCGTTCAATCGTCCGGCCTCTAGTATCGTCCACGCGAAGCCCCGAATGATCAGATTTCCAGGAGTACTAGCTCGCGAAAAAATAGCTTTGCTGATCTTGAATCCTCTCACTTGAATCTTTCTCCAAGATCCACCAGGCTTCCGCTAACACCAGAATCACCAGGATTTTCTATTCTAACATTTTAGAATTACAATCCACGACAAATCGTGTATTGGTGTTCTATTTTTTGTTCTGTGTTCTCTGGTGAGGAAATGCCCTCTATTTATAGTCTAGATTTAGCCTTGACATTTAATTCTGACATTTAAGAATCCATCGTTTGGCAAAAGTGAAGAGACGTCGAAGGCGCGGCGTTTGATTTAATTCCGATGTTTGGAGAAAACCAAGGAGTCGCGGTGTTTGGTTTAGTTCCGTCGTTCGGAGAAAACCAAAGAGACGACGTTCGGTAAATAAATGTCATGCATTAAATTCTATCTCATGAGATGAGATTTTAGCCATCTCATCATATGAGATCCATATTCGAGAGGTTTGGGTTCTGATCTGAATTTATTTGATTTAACCCACATAGATCATGGTCCAAGCCCAAATCAAATTTGGCTAGTCCTAAATCTATTTAAATTCAAATCAAGTCTAATTTCAAATCAATATTTAAAATTGACTTGTCCTTCTAATAGACTTAAACCAAATTGAATCTTATTCAATTGTACTTAACCCAATTGAGATAATTCAATCAATCAAATTGATTAATTAAATCATATACGATTCTCAATCGTTGATTAGCAAATAGATCATCCTAGGAAACTTCTATGCGTGTGACTCTCTAGGTTCGAACCTAAGCCGGTAGCATAGAAACAACTTTCTATACTAATCGATGTGCCCATCTAGCAATGGAACCCGACGTCCGAATAGGTCGAAGAGTTGCCGAGCAAACTCCAAGAACCCTAATAAACAGTTACCGTATAATTCATCCTCTTGACCACAAATGCTAAGGATGGCTTAAGAGCCTGTCAACTCTAAATAGCTAATCCATAAAGTAATTTCAACTTTAGTGATCATGTGACTTTCACATGAAGTGCCTTGGCCAAGGTCTTGCTAAATTGAAACACAAGCATTTCTCCTTTTAATGGGATAGGTCAAATTCCATCTTGATCTACAACTGACTACCACAAGTACTTGACTACACAGTAACCTTTCGTAGCTGGATTAGAAATCCAGGTGGTCCGGCACCTAAGTACAATGAGTTGCTTGTAAGCCACTGGTTGTGATCTTCAGGTCTGAAGGATACTTATACCTATATCTTCTCGGATTAACTCTTGACAGCAGAGTATCAAAAATGAGTCACGTTCGGTGAAATATACTCCTACACTTTCACCTATGTCATACCAGTGTCTCTACACTCCTTGGTTAAGAGGATAACCAACAAATGTGATATACAACGTTCCTATAATTGATAGTACTATGGCCCTGTCATAGTATATCATTTGGTCGCGAACTCTTTTAAGGACCTTCTAAGATAAATCCTCCTTTATCGTGAGGAAGATCCTAAGGGCTTCATTACTTTCAGGAGTATTAAGAAGATGTTCTTGTAATGAATAAACTCAAATAATTTTATTAATATATCAATTTATATACAATTTATATCAGCACAATCATCAAATGATTGGCTTTAGGATACAATTCCCAACAGCTTGTACAATAGGCAGATAAGCAAGCAGTGATGGATAGAAAGATTGCTGAGTTAAATGCATAAACAGAGCGTCTACATCAGATGAAGAAGCAGATGAGACGCTTCATGGAGCAGATGGAGCTTGCTTGAGAGTTTCGTGGACATGTTAAGCTAATGGTGATTACTTGTGTGATGTTTGATGTGTAAAACATTATTTTTGTTAATGTATACAGATATTATTAGTTTAATTTTAATTGACATTACTTTTATATATTTTTATGGATACTATTTATCTTATTTTATGAAATACATTTTTCATTATTGAATTTAAATTTTTATCTCTAAATTTTATTATATTGCATTAAATATATTGTAATTAAAAATAATATTAAATTTATAAAAATAAAATTTGATAAAATTTTATTAGATAAATGATGAATTTGTGATAAAATTAATAGTGATTGATTAGTAACGAAAATATTAGTGATGATTAGTGATGGAATAATAATGGATGAAACTATTAGTGATACACATTCTATCAACAATCTATCACTAAATTATGACAGAATAGTGACTAATAGTTTATTTTAGTGACGCCCATCAATAATCTATCATTAAATTGTGATTAAATTATGATGGAAATATTTATAACGAAATAGTGATGGAATAATGAGTAATGGATCGTCCGTCGCTAATCCATTACAATTTAGTGACGGATGCACCTTCTTTCAACAACTATTATTTAATAATAAAAATGTATTTCATCATAAATTTCTGATGGATAATCCATCACAAATCCATCGCTATTATTTGTAACATATGCTTTTTTCATCATTAAAATTAGTGACGGTAAAAATTGTGACAACGAGATTTTCATCACTAATCCATCACTAAACCCGATATATGATGGAATAATGATGAAAATTTTCGTCACTATTTTCTTGTAGTGTTCCTTCTTTTCTTTACCTTTCTTGTTATTTTTAGCTTTAAGCTTCCAACATTTTTTCTTCATATGCTCTTTCTTGTGACAATAGTGGCACTCAATGTCTTTCTTCGATTTCGAATCTTCTTTGAAGCTATCACGACTTTAATCTCAAATGTGAAGCGTTTTACTTCGATCTCTCCCATGCCTATTAACAACAAGTGCATCTGAGTTAGAAGAATTGAATGATTTTTTTCTAACCTTTTCATTAAGTAAACTATTAGCCACTTGGCTCATAGTGACTTTGCCATCAGGCGTTGAGTTACTAATTATCACAACCAAGGTCTTTCAACTTTTGGGCAATGAACTAAGCAGCAACAAAGCTTGAAGTTCATCATCAAATGAGATACTCATGGTGGCAAGCTGATTTACAATGTCTTTCACCTGATTCAAGTGCTATGCAATAGATCCACCTTCTTTATACTTCAAGTTTACCAATTTTCTAAATAAGAAAGCTTTGTTAGTTGATGTTTTTCTTTCATACAAGCCTTGAAGCTTTGTCCAAAGACCATGAACTGAAGTCTCGGTAGAGACATGGTGAAAGACACTATCATCAATCCATTGGCAAATGATACCAACGGCTTTTCGGTTAAGCTTAACCCACTCCTCATCTTTCATCTCTTTTGGCTTCTTCTCATCACCTTCAACAGGTCCATACAAGTCTTTGCAAAAAAGAAGATCCTCCATCTTGATTTTCCAAGTTGATCAATTGCTTCCATTGAAGCTAACCATGTGACCCATGGTGCTCTCTATGATTTCACTAATTTTGTAGGTGTTTACAAGAGACACATATGTCTCACAAATTGACAAGGGATTCGTAGGCAAAAATGAAGCTTTTGAACAAGTGAGGTAGAAGCTGCACAAAAACTCCAAAGCAACAGAAATTGAAAGGTTGCTAGATAAAAAAGAGTAGTAGTTGCTGGATAAGAAAGAGTAGTAGTTATAAGAAAGAGTAGTAGTTATCAACTCTCTTAGCAACCGTAAATTCCAGCACACTACTTCAATGTAGCCCTTTGGAATTCCAAAAAATCAGCCTCCAATGAAGCGCCAATCAGCTTCCAATGAAATACCAACTTTTCATAAGTTTATCTTAAAATAAGTAGCCAAAGAAACTTTGATTACCTAAGCAAATACTAATCAATAACTAAGTGTCTTCTTAATAAATTTAAAGATAATATATTTTATAACCTTCAAGCATAATTAAATGCATAAAAAAAAAAGGATGCCCAACAAAAGAGGCATGTCCATTGGGATGCTATTCTGCAATCATTTATTGGAAAATATGATTGGAAGGAAATACTAAGGCTTTCACATTTCTTTTGGCTAAGGACTGATCTTGAGTTTTGTACTTTGCTCCATGGAGTTTTGGCTTCTAGTCTTTGTTGTTTTCGTTGGTTGGGGTCGGCCCAACCATCATTAATGGTTTTAGATTGGCCTTAACCTAATTCTTTTCTTGACAAAGAAATGCTAGTAATTAGACTTTTGTACTTTTTTTTCCCCACTGAAAAGCATGCATTAATCCGTACGAAGACCGACCACTTACGCTTTTGGCGTCATGATCGTGAAATCAAATCTCCTCCACATACAATTCATTGGAGGAATCCAAGAGGTCGTGGCTTGGGTGAAGAAAACAGCAGAACTTTTTTTTTTTTTTTTTTTTTTTCAAAGAAAGTCGCTCTTGGAAAGCAGAATAAATAAAAAAAAGGAACTTTGCATTATTCTCCCATAGATTCCAAGGCCAAGCACCCTGAATTATGTATTAGTTTAGCTAATTAAACTGTGGCATTAAAACTAAAACACTTAATCCCAGGTGGAACTCCATTTTAGTTATATTTTCCATGCATCCATTAAACACCTCTCTTTTACTCTCGAATTCAGTCCTGTTTACACTCCAAAATGCATCAATCCTTGCATCTTATCATCTGCTCTCATTTAAGTCAAAAGTCTTGATCCTAATCGCCTGAAAAATGACACGAGACGGTTCGTCAATTGTTTCCCACCGACAGCTGCAGGCGAGGCGGGGAGGATCCACACAGGGGTCATGGCCGGCGAGAAATGGGCCCTAGCGGTGGTTGGAAGCGAATCAAAGCTGGCCGTCGTATCGTACCGTTCCGCTCCATCACCGCTTGGTGGGGGGCGGCTGCCGGACCGATGCCTTCTCTCATCAATTTTTTTTTTTTCTCCTTTTGGACTGTACCATCCTACGGAGTTCTTGTCCCATACGCCGTGTGCAAACGTAGACATCCGTCCATCAGGAAGAAACTACAGCAATGATTTTTTAACAAAAAGATTTTTTAATTAATTTTTTTTTAAAAAAAAAATCAATGATTATACTATTTCAAGCGTATTTTATAGTTCAACTAATTTCGTTAGTAAATTAAAATTATGTGTTATAAAATTTTAAGTAAAAATTAATAAATAATAAATAAAGTACATAATTTTTTTTAATTCTATCATTTTTTTACTTTTATTTTATAGATCAACTTTGATAACTAAATTTGGAATCTCACACCGCGGAACCCGATTTGCATACTCAAACTCTAGTTTGCTTAACCCGAACCCGAAGGATCCGGGTTGAACCCGGACCGATTTGCAACTTGGGCCGGTTAGGGTTGCAGTCAACCCGAACCCGAAAAAACCCAAACCCAAAGCCACAAGCAGCAAGCCCACTGGTGTTGTGGAAGTGATGATTTAGCCTTGTTTGTTAAGTTTAAAGTATGTAGAGCTGACAATAGTTTTGTGAAAGTGATGATTCTTGGTATGAACATTTCACTAGAACCTTCATTACCTTTTAAAATGAGCAATATATCTTTAACCATTGCATTTTATCATGTAATGTTGGTGGGCCAAACTAGCTAGTATCTTTATTTTTTTTAATTATCTTCTTTGAGACATTCGTAACTTCTAATATGAAGTTTGCCAAAATTTTATGAAAGCATCTGAAAATTGGTGATGAGCAGAAAACTAAAACATCTGGGAAAGGGGTGATGAGTAAAAAATCAGAGAGCTTCGGATGGCAAATGAAGTCTCGCTACTTGGAAAAGATCTCTCATACCAGACTTATGTCTTCTAACTGGCTCTTTATATCGTCTCAATATTTTCTGCTTCCGAAGGATAAAGGTGACTTCATCAATGCATATGGTGGCTATTAAATTGTTATGCAATATTTGGATTACTTTGGATATATTTTGGTTTAAGAATGTATTTTTTTTTGTTTAATCTTATAAAAGATGTATATTTTTAGACATATAATTTGAAATGTGAAGCTTGTTTGTTTCAAACTTCAGCTTGTTTGTACAATGTAAAGCTTATTTGTTTTAAACTTTAGCTTATTTGTGCAATGTTAAGCTTGTTTGTTTTAGATTGTCATATATTTTTTTTTCTATCAACCGAATTCTAATTCGAAACTCAATCTAAATTTAATTTTTAAAATATTAGGATTGAAATTAATTAGATTAGAATTGATGTTAGAATTAAAGTTAAAAAAAAACCTGAGTTTTATAGGCCCAAATTGTACCCAGAATGGAGTCTGATAATTATTATTGCAACCTTTTATCCCTTTGCTATTATGGGAAAGAAGAAACAAAATAAGTAATATAAAATTTATAAAATATTCGTTTGAGAAAAGGCATGAGATTTCCAGGTTATGCATGGGGCTTTGAGCCTTAAAATAAAATAAAAAAACGGAGCACGCGAACGGAAGGTCACCGCGCCGCGGTGGAGAGACGCCAGAATCGTTAAATCGTTGGGAGGTATGGGGACCACCGATCCAGCTGGTAGCCCGTCTCCATCACAACCACGTCATTAAAGGAAAGGAGAGCATCGCCAGGCCATAGTCCACAACCTACCGATCGGGAGCATCGTCACTACATCACCATCCAATATCCCAATCCTTTTTTTTTCTTTTTTAAATCTTTTTTAAAGTAATAAAGAAATAATAGGGCTTCCTACCAAGGCCTCACATACAAACATCAAATATGCTGAGCTGACACAGCACTGGACTCCAACATCTGCGGTCATTCCGGGTTCTACAATCAATCCAATCAATCAATCTCTCCCAGCAGAATTATAGAAAGGCTGTGTTACTTCAGATGCCCGTAAAAGAACATAAAAGTTTCTTATTTCTTTACTGCATACAATTAATACAATACCCACCCCACCATGGAACAATCAAGGAAGAACAACCTATGGGCCTCATCATTTTATTTAACCACATATATATATATATATATATATATATATATATATATCACATGATGACGCACGAGTAGGGAGGGTCTTCCTCGCAGATGATCTTATACCCTTGGCAGTAGACGTCCGGTGGGCCCCACCCACAGCCGTAGAACGCGCCGCACGAGCAGCACCGCAGCCCGGCGTTGTAGCCGGCCTCGTAGCACGGGCACGGCCGGCCGCAGCAGACCGAATGCGGAGGCGGCTTGGGCGGTTCCGGTTCGGGTGGTGGGGGAGCCGGCTTGGGCGGAGGCGGCGGAGGTGGAGCCGGTTCCGGCGGAGGTGGAGCCGGCTCGGGCGGCGGTGGGGGCGGCGGAGCCGGCTCGGGAGGAGGTGGGGGCGGCGGAGCAGGCTCGGGAGGCGGCGGGGGCGGTGGGGCCGGTTCGGGTGGAGGTGGGGGAGGTGGGGGCGGGGGTGGGGGCTCGTAGATTTTGATGTCTTTGATCACCTTGCAAGCCTTGCAGCGGAGCTTTTTGGAGAGACATTCGGGGTTGAAGGGGCCGGAGATGGTGACGGTGTTGTTCTTCTCATCGTAGTCGATCTTTTGGATCTTCTCTCGATCTCGAGTGCAAGAATTCAAGGAAGAAAGATGAGGATTAACTTTTAAGGCAAAGTTGGTTTGTACCACATGCTAACTTAATTACGTACGTACCTTGGAGCTTGCATAGGATTTTTCTGATCTTTTTGTTGCAAATATAGCATTCAAGGTCTACAGTCAATATTAACGTGGAGATCTTCGATGTGCAAAACAATTGAAAAAATATTAGTAAATGAATCAAAGCATGGCAAATAATATATGTTAAAAATGGAGACTATAACTTTGAATTTGAAATAAAGAATGGCCGGTAGCCTTAAAGGGCAATTAAATTATGTGAGAAATATCCAAGCAAAAAAAAAAAAAAAAAAACCATCTCCAACACAGATAGAACTACATAGAATTAGGTGAGAAACATCCAAGCCCATAGTTTATCCAGGAATTAAGAAAGAATTTACATATATACACCAAAGAGCATATATCAACCCAAAATAGACAACGCACAATTTTCTGTAAGACTGTGGAGATGTAATGATAAACCAAGCTTTTTTTTTTTCAAAAAAAAAAAAAAAAAAAAACTGGACAAGGCATCACATATTAAGTGCTTATCATAAAGAAAAGAGTGCCTGCGGAGACAAGGAGGTTTGAAGGGAAAGGAAGATGAAGCACCTTCTCTGCCATAGCCTTCAATGGTCTGAGATCCCAGACTCGGAGACAATATTTTGAGGGGAGGGAGGGGAAGGGGAGGGGAGGGAAGAGGGAGAGCAGTGCTCTTCTTGTAAGGCGTAGATGGTCAAGCCACCAGAATAAAGAACCTAAAAAAGGTGCACAAAAGGACACAATTTGTGACCCAACCACGTCACAACCCGTATGTATACTATTAGATAAAGTTGCCACCGTACTGTCAATCATGCAGCTACCCTTGCAAGCATCGGCAAACTAACGAGCACGCCCCCATGTTTGAGGGGCTACGTGTATGAAGGACTCGTATTCATGTTGTTTTCCTCGCTTGGTTTAAAATGGTAGAGCTGTCAACCTTACGTTGAGGTAAGTTTCTGCCGGCCAATATGCCTTGGCTACAGAATTAATTAAAAGGACCTGGGAGCTTTCTCCTACTGCTTTTCTTTCCCTAATATCTTTCTTACAATTACTACGCAGTGGGGCATGTACAGAGATATTCACATGCTTCCCAGGAAATAAGATGGATTAACAGGTGTAATTAATAAATCTAAAGTTGATGAGAAATCTAAATATTGAGAATATATAGGCTTCGTTTCTTTTCCCGCCTTATCTTCTTGGAGTACTGAGTTCATATCAGATAGATAAAGAAAAATGAGTTTAAAATGGTAGAACTCCAAGGGGATTTCCACTAAATCTACATGTGGTTGGTGATTACATTAATGGTTGTCTAGAACGCCAATCTTTTCTGAATGAAATGACAAATGAAGATGCGCCATATCCCGGATTTCTTTATTCTAAAATTGTGGATATCTTAATCAAGAGATGAGACTTCAGTAAAAGATGGAATGAATTGAAAAGGACTTCATCAACTTTAGTAAAACAGAAATAGACAGAGACTTATTGACTACTTAATTATAGATGTGGATATTGTTGACGCTAGATTACCGTCCTCGAGCGTCCGATCGCCTCCTCCAGCGAGCTCCTCGTGCCTACGGGCCTGCAAACAAGTCCCGGGGGCCGAAGATTCCGGCGGAGATCCTCCGACGCTCAAGTCAGTGCTCTGGCAACAACCGTGAGCTTGAGGAAGCTCGAAAGAGGGAAGAAGAGAGGGGAGCCGTGCTCTCTATGGGAAAGAATGAGAGTAAAGAATGTAGTGAGTTCTCAGTTGCATGTTCTTACCTGGTATGGTCCCTCTTATCCTTTTTATGGATGCTTGGAGTCCGTGGGCTTGGGGCGTTATTGTTAGGGTTTAGACCTTGATTAATAGCAATGAGATTCCCTGTTGAACAAGAACTAGAACTAAGGATTCCTAATCCTGTTAGGTTTAGACCTTGATGAATAGCAATGGGATTCCCCGTTCAACAAGAACTAGAACTAAGGATTCCTAATCCTGTTAGGTTTACTTCTTGAAAAAGGAGGAAGATGGGGAGGAGAAAGAAAGGGCTGCCGCCCTATGATGAGAGAAGGGAATTTTTGGGAGAAAAGAATCTGTTCTCTATTCCATCCAAACCCTAGAGACTAGAGTTTAAATACATCCACGAAGTGGGCCAGGCCCAGACTCAACAAAAAACTCCCATGGACTAAACCAATGAGATTAAACTAATCCCCAAGCCCGTGTACACCCGTGACTTGATTTAATCTCAACCCTTGGACTCAAACCCAGCCCAATACAAGTTAGCCCACCTGGGCCTTGATAGCACCACACCAGGCCCAACAATCTCCACCTTGGTGCTTTCAAGGCCTCAGCACGTCCACTGTGTCCATCAGCTTTAACAACGAAATACACTTTTGAAAACTGTCCCGTGGAAGAACCTTAGTCAGTGCATCTGCTGGATTTTCTTTGGTGTATACCTTCACCAGCTCCACCTCACCATCTTCCACCAGCTCTCTGATCCTGTGGTATCTGAGGTCAATGTGCTTCGTCCTGGCATGATAGACTGCATTCTGCGCAAGCATCAGAGCACTCTGGCTGTCACTATGCACCTGGACAACCTTCTGATCAAGTCCCATCTCCAGCATCAAGCCCTTCAGCCAAAGAGCTTCCTTTGCTGCCTCTGTGATACCTATGTATTCTGCCTCCGTGGTAGATAAGGCTGTGATGGGCTGCAGACATGATCTCCACGATACTGGACCACCAAACAGGCTGAACACAAAGCCTGTTGTGGATCTCCTAGTGTCCACATCTCCACCAAAGTCTGCATCCACATACCCATATAACTGCCCACGAGCCTCCTTGGATAAGTTGGATCTCTCAGCACCTTCTTGCTGTCCATAGCAAATACCAACCCCAACTGTACCTACCAAGTACCTGAAGATTCCCTTTAGTGCTCGCCAGTGCTCCCTGCCAGGGTGCGCCATGAACCTGCTCACCTGGCTCACTGCATGGGCTATGTCTGGCCTACAACATACCATGGCATACATAAGGCTCCCAACACCAGAAGCATATGGTACCTTCTCCATCTCCTGAGCCTCCACCTCAGTCTGTGGTGACATGGTCTTCGATAAGGAAAAATGTGCTGCCAAAGGTAGTGCTGTCGGTTTGGCATCCTTCATCCCATATCGCTCCAGAATCTTTTTAATGTAGCCACCCTGACTCAGATGCAGCACACCTTTGGATCTATCTCTGATGATTTCCATCCCTAGGATCTTCCTGGCTGGCCCCAGATCCTTCATCTCAAACTCCCGAGACAAAGCTATCTTCAGTTCCTGTACAGCCTTCTCACTCTTGCATGCTATCAGCATGTCATCTACATACAAGAGTAAGTACATCCTAGACCCATCATCCAGAGATTTAACATACACACAAGAATCATACTCACACCTGGAAAGTCCAATGCTCCTAACATAAGTGTCAAATCTCTTGTACCACTGCCTCGGCGACTGCTTCAGCCCATACAGAGATTTCTTCAGCAAACAGACTTTCCCATCTGATCTTGGTTCTCTAAACCCTGGTGGCTGCTCCATGTAGATGCTCTCCTCCAAATGACCATGGAGGAATGCTGTCTTCACATCCATCTGCTCCAGCTCCAAGTCCTGAGCTGCTACAATACTCAATAATAGTCTGATGGAAGTGTGCCTGACAACTGGAGAAAATATCTCACCATAATCGATGCCTTCTTTCTGAGAGTATCCTTGGCCACTAGTCTTGCCTTATACCTGATACCCTCTTGTTCTGAAGCTCCTTCCTTGCGCTGATAAACCCATTTACAACCAATGGGTTTCTTTCCTTGTGGCAGCTGGACCACCTGCCACGTATTATTGCTGTGAAGAGACTGCATTTCCTCTGCCATAGCATGGATCCACCTATCTCTATCCTGACTTTCCATAGCCTCCTCATAGGTGAAAGGGTCTCCATTCGCTGTCACCAGGGCATATGACAACGAATCCTCAAAGCCGTATCGAACTGGTGGTCGCACGTTCCTCCTGGGCCTTTGCTGTGCGATCCCAGTATCAGTCCCCTGTCCAGCTGCATCCTGCTGAACTCCCTGGCTTCTACCCCCTCTGTCAGTCCTCTCCACCTGAATCTCAAATCCTCCTGGTCCACTAGCAAATGGCACAACTGTATAGGAGGTTGTCTGACTAGTGTTACCGTGTTCTACCTCCTGTAGTCCCTGCTGTGCATCCATGCCACTTCTGTTCTGGAGGATTGAGCTCTCATCAAAGGTTACATCTCTGCTGATGACAACCTTCTTCTCCAAGGGGTCCCATAGCCGATACCCCTTGACTCCTCGCGGGTAGCCTAGGAACACCATCTTCTTAGACCTGGCATCCAACTTACTCCGCTCCCCAGCTCCAACATGCACATATGCTGTGCATCCAAACACCCTTAGATGGTTTAGGCTTGTCTTCCTTCCAGACCATATCTCCTCTGGAATGTCTCCATCTAACCTGGTGTGCGGTGACCGATTGACCAAGTAGCTAGCTGCATCTACTGCGTCAACCCAGAACATCTTTGGAAGCCCTGCCTGCAGCCTTAAGCATCTTGCCTTTTCCAATAGTGTTCTGTTCATCCTCTCAGCCACCCCATTCTGTTGAGGAGTTCCCATCACCGAGAAGTGCCTTCTGATGCCCCACTCCTCACAAAAAATCTGGAACTCCCTGCTGGTGTATTCCCCGCCATTATCAGACCTCAGACACTTCACACTTTTACCCTGCTCCTTCTCCACCTCAGCCTTCCAGATTTTGAACTTGGTGAAGACCTCTGATTTCTCCTTCATAAAGTAGATCCACAGCTTCCTTGAGAAATCATCTATCAGGGTCATAAAGTATCTGGCCCCATTCCTTGCAGAAACTGGGGCTGGTCCCCAGACATCTGTGTGTACTAACTCCAGGGGTTCAGCACTCCTAGCTGTGCTGACTGAGAACTGTACTCTCCTCTGCTTTCCCATCTGACAAGGCTCACAGATCTCCATATCTCCGCTACTCAAGTCTGGAAGCAGACCTCTCTTGCTCAGTTCTTTCATCCCCTTGTCTCCCATGTGGCCCAGGCGGTAATGCCACATCCTGTACACATCCCGGGGATCTTGCTCCACAGCTGCCACCTCAGATTTCACAGTCATCACAGAGCCCTCCATCTTGTATAGATTATTTTCCAGCCTCCTCCCTCTCATCACCACCATGGCTCCATTGGAGATGTTCAGAACTCCACTCCTGGCACGACTGCTGAAGCTGTATCCAGTCCGCTCCAAGTACCCCAGTGATACCAGATTCTTCTTGAGTTCTGGAACATGCTTCACACTGGTAAGAGTGCGCACCATACCATCAAACATCCTCACCCTCACTGTGCCAATACCTGCCACCTTGCAAGGGTGATTATCTCCAAGAGTCACATTCCCCTCCTCAACCTCTGTGTAAGTACTGAACCACGACCGGTTGGGAGTGTAATGATGAGAACAGGCTGAATCCAAGGTCCACATCTCTGTGCTGTGCCTGTGATCATCTGATACAACCAAGAGATCATCCTCCACCTCCTGATCTGCAACTGTACTCACAGACTCAGATCCTCCTTTTTCTCCCTTCTGATTTTTCCACTTAGGACAATTCTTCTTAAAATGTCCTACCTCTCCACACTTATAGCACTTCAGCTCTCTCTTGCCTTTCCTGGACTTTGATCGTCCTCCAGACTTACTTCTGTCCCTGCCCCTACCTCTGCCTGTCCTTTCCCCAACTGATAGACCCTCCTGGGGAACAGCTTCCTTGGTCATCTTCTCCCTCTGCTCATTCGTCCGAAGCACCGAGACAATATCTTCATAAATTAATGTCTCCTTCCCATAGAGCAGTGTTGTGACCAATGAGTCATAAGACGTGGGCATTGAACATAAAAGCAGAAGTGCTTTATCTTCTTCCTCCATCTTGACCCCAACATTCAGAAGTTCATTGCTCATCTGGTCGAATATCTGGATGTGACCCAGCACATCTCCACCTTCTGACATCCGAAGGCTGTAGAGGCGCTTCTTCAACATCAACTTGTTGCACATATTCTTCCCCATATAGAGGGTGTGCAACTTCGTCCAGAGTCCCTTCGGGGTCTTCTCCTCCAGCACTGAATAGAGGACTGAATCCGCCAGACAGCCCCTGATCATTGAACATGTCTTCTTCTCCAATGAAATCCACTGCTTGTCTGTCATCCCATCTGGCCTTTCCTCCAAAGCCAAATCTAAACCCTGCTGCACAAGGAGGTCCTCTACCCGGACTTTCCACATGGAGAAACTTCCCTTCCCATCAAACTTCTCAACCTCTATTTTTATGCTACTCCCCATGGCCAATTTCAAAAATAGCACAAAAATAAATTTTATAAAATAGAGAAGTACCTTGACGAGATTCTGTTGAAATTATTTCAACTCCTTGAAGGCCTCCAGATTACTCCTTGAACCAGGCTCTGATACCACTTGTTAGGGTTTAGACCTTGATTAATAGCAATGGGATTCCCTGTTGAACAAGAACTAGAACTAAGGATTCCTAATCCTGTTAGGTTTAGACCTTGATGAATAGCAATGGGATTCCCCTGTTCAACAAGAACTAAAACTAAGGATTCATAATCCTGTTAGGTTTACTTCTTGAAAAAGGAGGAAGATGGGGAGGAGAAAGAAAGGGCTGCCGCCCTATGATGAGAGAAGGGAATTTTTGGGAGAAAAGAATCTATTCTCTATTCCATCCAAACCCTAGAGACTAGAGTTTAAATACATCCACGAAGTGGGCCAGGCCCAGACTCAACAAAAAACTCCCATGGACTAATTCAATGAGATTAAACTAATCCCCAAGCCCGTGTACACCCGTGACTTGATTTAATCTCAACCCTTGGACTCAAACCCAGCCCAATACAAGTTAGCCCACCTGGGCCTTGATTTATCACTTGTAAGAACATTAATTGATGGCAGCACAGTGGAGTTTACCTCCACATGACGTGTCCTGTAAGAGTAGGTGGTTGGCATGGCCACGGCGCCTGCTAGATATGTCCCCTACGTCACCTTTTTGGTTGTCCTATGCGGACAGTGATGGATGATAAAGTTAGTCGTGTGGGTCCCAAGGTACAGTCGTTGGGGGGAAGGATGATGTTGAGTTGAAGCCAACTGTCCCTCGTAGAACATTGATTATAGAACATTGATTATAGAGTGCTTGTGTGGCACCATTCATGCCCTCTGATGAGTTTCAAAAAAGACCGATGGTGAACACTTGCATGGCACTGTTCACCTGCATGGCACTGTTCACTATCGAGGCCGAGGGTGTCTCGGGGTTGAGATATCGTTCATGTGGCCCGAGACCGAGAGGGGTCTCGGGGGTTGGGACTTGAGGCCGAGATCGAGAGGGGGTATCGGGGGTTGAGGGTGGAACATGCCCAAGGCCGATGGGGCCATCATAGCAGCCATAAATGCCTTTAAATAGGAAGAGAACAAGGCAATAAATGCCTTAGAACAAGTGGGTGTACGTGGCTTATGAGGCCATAAATGCTTTGGTGTGAGATATGCCGTAACCGAAGGGCCCTCGAAGGCCAAAGTGAGCTTGGAGGTTTGGCCTAAAGGGATCGGCCCTGAGCCAAGGCGAGATGCCTGCGACACTTCATTCCATTAAATGCTCCAGCTCATTGACTCGACCTTACATTAATGACGAAAGGTGGCCTTAGGGAAATCCACGCACATAACGTGACCCTTTCTCCCTTTTATTCTCTTTCTTCATTATGAGAGCAATGTCGTGGATGGATGTTTGGAGCTGAGTCCGAAGGGGGCTCCGTCGGTTTCCTTCTTTTACGGTTCTCTAATGGCGTTGTCCCTAAGACGAAGCGGGACTTTTGACATGAAGTTTGGATGTGGGTCTCCATCCACATGCTGTTGAGGCAAAGAGCCAATGAATCCGCAATGATGCTCCTAAGACAGAGGGAGCCGTTGAGGCTGCAATAATGTGAGGCAGAGATCAAGCCGCTGAGGCTGTAATAAGGCCGTTGAGGCTAAAATAAGATGGCCGAAGCGGAAATAAAGCCGCTTGTGCTGCAATAAATTGCCTTTGTGTATTTGATATCAATGTTGGAGTCAGTTTTTGGCTTTCGATGCCGAGCTGGTCTCAGGATGGTTCATCGGGCTTTGAGTGCCGGTCGAGTAGAGTTGGTTCATCGGGCTTTGAGTGCCGATCAAGTCGGGCTTGTTGTTGAGAGCGATGGTTCGTCGCTCTGCCTGTGGTACCCAGGCTTATGGTGCCGGCGCTTGGGGCCGACCGAGGCCTTCCCTGCTGGACCCGGGCTTTTTGCCGATCGGGGTCGGGCTTTAGTTGTTGAGAGCCGATGGTACATCGCTCTGCCAGTGGTACACTGGGCTTCATGCCTAGCTGGCCCAGGGCTTTTTGTGCCGACGGGGTCGGGCTTTAGTTGTTGAGAGCCGATGGTACATCGCTCTGCTAGTGGTACACTGGGCTTCGTGCCTAGCTGGCCCAGGGCTTTTTGTACCGACCGAGGTTGGGCTTTAGTTGTTGAGAGCCGATGGTACATCGCTCTGCCAGTGGTACACTGGGCTTCGTGCCTGGCTGGCCCAGGGCTTTTTGGACGCCAAAGCAAGGTTGGCCTCGGATGTTGATGCAAGGTAGATCTTCCTGCATGACATTTTTAAGTATTAATGAAAGAAAACTGTCTTAAGTGCAATGTACTTAGCTCTTGTAGCTCCCATGTTTTCCTTTTGTGGGTTTGAGCACTTTCGTCCGCTGGTGATCTGCCCCCCAGGGAATCATGTTAGTTGGATTGGAGGTGTTGTTACCCTTACTTGGGCCTTCCCTCGCATTGGAGGCCAGGACGAGATGTCTGTGGCCGGGAAGAAGCTAGAAACCGGGACAAAGCTGGAGGCCATTGAGGAAAGCTTGGCTATCGTTGAAGACGAGTGGCTGGGAGAGTCCATCAAGGACTTTGCTGAGAGTTGATATCAGTGGAGTAAAAAGGCCGACGGAATTGCTAAGAGGGCCCTTTGCCTAGCTCTTTCCTTGAAGAAATTGATTGCCCTCGGTGCTGAAGCTTGAAAGCAGCTAGAACGAAATCCGTAAAAGGTCCTAGGCTCAGTTTGGCTTTTGGGTGTAACAAAGAGAAGGAGAGAGAGGAAAGTTGGAGTCAACAGTCAAAGCCTTTTGCCCTCATCTTCCTCCTTGCATTAATTGCAACAATACCTCTCGGCTTACTACCGTAAGAGATTAAAATGCCCATAAAACTTGAGGAGTTAGGATTTGGGTGGCAAGGAGTGGCGCTCTTGCTGGCTAACGAGCCTGAGCCTTAAATGGCCATTGAGCTTGAGTTTGAGGTTGCTCTTGCTCCTGAGCTTGTTGCCACGCGGCCATAGAATATCGCTCCCATAGCCTTTGAACAACTGCTGTTAATGCTTGAATCTTCAGGGTGAGGGTGGCCCGGTGATTTGCTTGAATGGTGTGAACTGGTGGTGATGGTGGAACAGAGAACTAGCATCTTGTTGCTCAGTTTGTTGAGGTTGCCCCCCAGCATTACTAGTGAAAGCTTTCCGGATTCTTGTCATCACCCTCTTCATGATCCACCATTTTGATGAAAAAGGGATGAGGATCTGCAAACCAGCATCGCTGAACCCTCCCCCTACCTGGCGCACCAATCTGTTGACGCCAGATCACCGCCCTCGAGCGTCCGGTCGCCTCCTCCAGCGAGCTCCTCGCGCCTGCGGGCCTGCAAACAAGTCCCAGGGGCCGGAGATTCCGGCAGGGACCCTCCGACACTCAAGTCAGTGCTCTGGGCAACGACCGTGAGCTTGAGGAAGCTCGAAAGAGGGAAGAAGAGAGGGGCATAGAGCCGTGCTCTCTGTGGGAAAGAATGAGCGTAAAGAATATAGTGAGTTCTCAGTTGCATGTTCTTACCTGGTCGGGGTCCCTCTTACCCTTTTTATGGATGCCTGGAGTCTGTGGGCTTGGGGCGTTATCACTTGTCAGAACATTAATTGATGGCAGCATAGTGGAGCTTACCTCCACATGACGTGTCAAGCCGCAGGCCGTGTCCTGTCAGAGTAGCTGGTTGCAGGGCATGGCCGATCGTTACGGCGCCTGCTAGATATGTCCCCTACGTCACCTTTTTGGTTGTCGGTGATAAAGTTAGTCGTGTGGGTCCCAAAGTATAGCCGTTGGGGGGGGGAAGGATGATGTTGAGTTGAAGCCAACTGTCCCTCGTAGAACATTGATTATAGAGTGCTTATGTGGCACCATTCATGCCCTCTGATGAGTTTCAAAAAAGTCCACATCATTCATGCCCTCTGATGAGTTTCAAAAAAGACCGATGGTGAACACTTGCATGGCACTGTTCACCTGTATGGCACTATTCACTATCAAGGCCGAGGGTCTCTCGGGGTTGAGACACAGACCGAGAGGGGGTCTCGGGGTTGGGACTTGAGGCCGAACCGAGCGGGGGTTGAGGGTGGAACATATCCAAGGCTGATGGGGCCATCATGGCAGCCATAAATGCCTTTAAATAGGAAGAGAACAAGGCAATAAATGCCTTAGAGCAAGTGGGTGTACGTGGCTTTATGAGGCCATAAATGCTTGGTGAGAGGCACCCTCTCTGAGGCCAAAGCGGGCTTGGAGGTTTGGCAGTCGGCCCTTGGGGGTCGACCCTCGGCCCTGAAGTTTAGAAGAGAGCCAAGGCGAGATGCACACTTCATTCATTAAATGCTCTTTAAGCCATTATGACCATTTCTGCACCATTAAAGGCTCCAGCCTTGACTCGATCGGACATTAATGACGAAAGATGGCCTTTGGGAAATCCACGCATATAACGTGACCCTTTCTCCCTCTTATTCATTATGAGAGCAATATCGTGGATGGATGTTGGGAGTTGAGGCCGAAGGGGGCTCCGTCAGTTTCCTTCCTTCACGGTTCTCTAACGGCGTTGGATCAACCACATCAGATATAAATTTTGAGCAGAGGATATTGTTTATTGGCAAGCAATCCTGATTGAACAAATTACATCATTAAAAATCACCATTTTT
Organism: Calamus simplicifolius; assembly: GCA_900491605.1. Lineage (NCBI taxonomy): Eukaryota > Viridiplantae > Streptophyta > Magnoliopsida > Arecales > Arecaceae > Calamus > Calamus simplicifolius. The sequence goes on from UESW01003603.1 coordinate 45,163, forward strand.
GTCAAATAATTGAATTTCAGATTGTAAACATACAAATCTCTTTGTAGGCAAAGATGGAGTCTGCATATTGTATTGCAAAAGATAGTGAATTGTTAGGTAAAAGCATAGTTTGATATATTTGAGAAGATTTTATAACATCACTTGATCATTAATAGTTATGTTTAGAAAAGAAAATGGTAGATTGACAAGGGGACTATGTTATACTCATTGAAGTCTTTTAAGTTAAATGCAAAATGAACAGAATTAAGTGTTAGTAAAATGGATTCAAATCCGGTGAACAAAAAACTTAATTGTTTGCAACCACAATATACCATATGTAGGTTGAATGGATCAGGGAAGGGCATATCTTTGAGGGTTAAATAGATAAGGATAACAACATTAATTTTTCATCATGAAGAATTCATCTTAGAAGATGCTTAGTTAGGAGTCTTTCTAATCTAGCTAGGATGGGTTTAGACAAAATTGGAAAGCAAAAACTAAACCTTTTGGGATTTAATTGAAAACCAAAATTTTAGAAAGCTGAAACTTATAATTTTAAAAATCTAGTTTATACTTAAATTTTATATATATATATGCACACACATACTTATTTAAGGTAGATTTGACTATATTCAAATATTGCTAAGTATGGGATCTAGTCGCTTTCTCCATTCTTAGATCCACATAGATCTCAGAGCTACTCTATCTTTTTTATTTTTATAATTCATGAACTATATAATCCGAAGATGGGGGAGATGACCAGATTGAGGCTTGGTTACATTCAACTATAGCCAAGTCTATATGAACTTATTTTTATTATTTATATCATTTTTAATTAAAAAAAGAATCTAACCTGATTTGGAATGGATTGTATTGGTATAAACAGAGGAAAGTTTTCATCTTTTTCTACAATAGAAGAAGAATTTGGCTCAAATAAAAATAATAAATCTCAATAGGTTGATAAAAAATTTTGTAGCTTATCATCTTTTAAGCTGGAAGAAAAACTCATTTCAAATAAGGAGAACCCCGTTACTATAAGTAGGGTTATATGTAATGGTTTTAAGAAGGAAATAAATAAAGTGAAAAAGGAAAGGTAAGACTCTACTTTCATCTTTTAGAACTCCAATAAAGAGGAACAAAAGTAAAAATAAAGAACATAAATTCTAGTATGTTTCCACCTATTAATATCTTAATAAAAAAAGGAAGAAAGTAAAGAGTATATATTCTATTCTACTAGTAATATGCAACCAGATTTGTGGATCATAGAAAATTTATTTAAAAAAATCTTCATTTTATCAATTTTTATTTTTTAAAGGGATTCAAATTGAGTAGATTAAAGAAACTCTTTTCTTATTTTAATTAAATCAATTTGGTGTCGGAGCACAAGATTCTTCCTTATAAATCCCTCATGCTTAAGTTAAATGTTCAAGCAGTTTAAGTTGATAGAAGAAAATATTTTAGTGCTTGAAGAACATTGAAGGACAAAACCAAAAACTGTTAGTGATAGTGAAAGCAAATGTAATTCTAACTCGCACAACTTTGATATGAAAATGAAGGTAGAAAATAGACATTCAATAATATTTTTATTTAGTTTGAACTTGTTTATATTCAAATGTTTGATTACAAGGGCTTTACATAGATGCAATATAACCCTTCAAATACTCATTTATATAAATGTGTCACTATAATCAAGGGACACAATGTATAGATCCTAAGAGACACCATGTAGAACCTAAAAGACATAATTTTTTAGAAACTCCAATAGACATTGTGAATATTAACCTAAAATATGTCCAAACGCATAAAATTATGCATATTAAAAGTTTATATTATGAATCTAAGGATTTTTTCTAAACCACTCCTTCCATAAAGTATATGAAGATACAATACCTTTTACTAAGGGTCAAAGCCAATCTAGAAATAACTCTGGCTTTCTCACAATACATAGAAAATACCTTCATGCACTTTTTATATTCAATGTGATTCTTAGGATATTTCATAGAAAAATTAAGTTTAATCATTCAACAACCCCTCTTAAAAACTTAATTTTCCTAGTAATTACTCTAAGAAGATCTTGAGCATGTAGAAGAGATCTATCTTGAAAGGTTTAGTAAAGATGTCAACCACTTGATCATGAGACTTGATATGTACTAGTTCAATCTCTCTTTCTTCTTTATATAATTTTGAATCGAAAGGAAGTGAACATCAGTATGATTACTTCTTTTGTGGTAAACTAGATTCTTGGCCAAATCAATAGCATTTTTGTTACAATATAAATCTTGATAGCTTCAATTTAAGGAACTTAAATCTCCTTAAGTAACTTCCTTAGTCAAATAGCATGAGAAATATAAGATGATGCCACTACATTCTCAACTTCACAAGTAAAGAGAATAACAATTTTTTGCTTCTTAGAAAATTATATGAATGTTGTACTTCCCATGTAAAAGTAAAATCTAATTATACTCTTTCTATCATCCAAGTCTCCTCTCTAATAATTATCTAAATAGCCAACATTGTGAAAGTCGTTAGAAGATATATAAGATAAACTATGATTGACCGTACCTTAGATAAAAATAGAGAATTCTTTTGACCACCTTCTAATAAGTAGACTTTAGCTTTTGTATGCATCAATTTACTAGTCCAACTGCATAAAGAATATTTAGTCTTGTGCAAGTATCTTAAGCTTCCAATAAAACTTTTATAGAGAGTAGCATTTCATGACCATTCCTTCATTGCACTTAAATGATTTGATGCCACAATTTATCGATGTACTGCTCAGCTTGCAGGCTTTCATCTTAAATTTTGTAATAACCTTCTTTGCATACGCTCCTTGAGATATGAAAATACCTTCTTTGTTTTATTTCACTTTTAAGCTAAGAAAGTACGTATGATAAGGCTGATATTCATCATCTCAAATTTTTGAATCATGATTTGGTTGAACTCTTCAATCTTTTTAAGATTAGTTCTTGTAAAGAGCAATTCATCTACATACAAGCAAACAAGAAATGCATCTCTATTTTTATTAGTTTTCATGTAGAAAGCATGCTCATAAGGGCATTGGATATAGTTATTTTCTTTGAAATAAGAATTGATTCTACTAGATGCTTGTTTTAAGTCATATCAAGCCTTCTTCATCCTTAGAACATAATCTTTTTGCCCTTTCCTTAAATATCCTATGAGCTGTTTTACATATACCTCTTTATCAAGAAAGCCATTCAAAAATACTGATTTGCCAACTATTTTAAGTTGCTAAAGAAATAATTGACCAATAATATTTTCTTCTTTGAAAAAGAGTTTGCTTTGAAGGACTTCCTCCAATGATTCTTGTTTCTCCTTATTGAGTCTTTGCTCATGAACTTTGAGAGATCCCATAAGTTTATTTACAATCATTGGCTCTAGATCTTTCGACTCTTTAATAGCCACCGCAACTCTTTAGCACCCTTATGAAGTAGTTGTAAGTGGACTCTAATTCCTTTATTGCAAGGCTTCAAATTCATCTCGCAAACTTTGAAGGCAAACTTTCTTCACCTTCTTAGTACTTTGGAGTCTATTTGAATGGAGGAAAATGAGGGAGAGGGAAGGAAAAAGAAGGTGAAAACTAATAAAATATTTTGTTAAGAGGGAGGGAAAATATGAAGGGGAAGGGCAATGGGGGTTACTTATTCTCCTCCATTCTTTCTCAAAAATTTAAAATTTTTTACCTCTAAATTAGGGGTAAAGAGATAGAGGATAATGTTCTATAATTTTTGCCCCATCTTTTTGGTTCTATCTCTACAAATTAGTTTGGACTCCTCTTATAGCAATGGATATATTCGTTTTTTACAAATATTACTTTCTTCTTCTTTCTTTTCTCTTATCCAAACAAAATGAATGCAAATTACCCTCCTTTCTCCTTCTCTCCCTTTCAAACAAGAAGAAGGTAATAACTATTCCTTTCCCTTCCTTCGCCCTCTCTCCCTTCAAAGATTCAAATAAACCCTTGGTAGGCATTTTGGAGCATCTCCCATGCTTGCTTAATAATGATTTCAGCATCAATCTTCTCAAATGTAGCTTCATAGCCTTGATAAATGCAGTAAAGAGCATTCTTATCTTTTTTTTTTTAAGCCTCTTAAATCTTCCTTTTGATTCATTGTTAGAGTAGTTTCATCTTGAGGCATCACAAAACCTTTCTCAATAACGTTTTAAGTGTATTATGAGCCAAACAATACTTTCATTAGGGTGCACCAATTCTTGAAGTTGTTGATAAGATGAAAGATTAAAAGACTTCCACTTGCCATGATTAACTACTTTGGCTTTAATAAAATCAAGATGATTTTAACTTGCTCAATTTTGATATAAAAATTAAGGTAGAAAATAAGCACTCAATAATACTTTCATTTTATTTCAACTTGATCCATATTTAAAATTTCAGTTAAAAGGTTTATATAGATACAATATAACCCTTCAAAAATCATTTACATAAAAGGTATAACTATAATCTAGGAGACACAATGCATGGACCCTAACGGGATGTTTGGTTCATAAATCTTGAAAGATTCTCAAGCGCCTTGTCAAAATATTTTAAGATACTTATATTTGGATCAATAAACCTAGGCATCTGTCTGGACATTTGAGATACACTAAGACACTACAAAACGTAATAATGTGAGTACCACTAAGAAGGGTGGTAATGTGAAATTGCCATCTATTGAAAATGTAACACCAAAATTTTTGAACAAAAAAGCCCCTCAAGTAACTTGTATATTATATAACTATAAATTAATTATATAAAGGTTATTACCAAACATATATAATTAATATTATAATCTTTTATAATTTAATATTATATTAAAATTTTATTATATATTAATATAAATAAAAAATTATTACATTAAATTATATAATAATTAATTATTTAATGTAATTATATTTATATATTATTATGTTATTTGTATACTAATGTGTTAATGAAATTTAATATTTTTAATATAATATGCAATATAATATTAATTTTTATATAATTAATATAATTTAATAATATTATTAAATTATTATTGTAACAATATTAATTTATTATGATTATTATGATCATATTCTATATTAATTATTATATTACATATTATTATCAATATTATTAATAATAATATATTGTAATATTTAATTATAATAATGTATTTTGAATAATTATTTATTAAATATATTTTATATAAATTTTTATAATATATAATTATAATAATTATATTATATAATGTGTATAATATTATTGTTAGGCCTAGGGCAACTCAAGAGGGAGGAAAGATGAATTGGATTTTTCAAAAATGAAACTTCAAAAGACTAAGTGCTCTAAAAAAATAATTTAAAAAATAATGCACAAGTACCTAATATTTCAAAATAAACACAAATCCAAAATAGATAAGGTAAGAATAATAAGGTACAATTGTAAGTAAATAAAAAGCAAAAGAAATAAATAAGGTATAAAATTTTTATAGTGATTTGACATCTCTTACCTATGTTCACTATCCAAAATTTTTCCTTGAGATTTCCACTATATCGATCCTCTTTTAACTGGGTGAGAATCGAGGCCTTATATAACATTTTTACTAAGTTTAGGAAAAACCTTCACAATCCTTTTTTTAGAGACTAAGGATGAATCTGTTCACTCTTTTTATATGAGTTTAAAAAAAATTCAACTTTCTCTTTTTACAAGAGAACAATATAGGAATACTCTTTCAAGAAAGTAGACTTGCAATTGAAGGACTAAATTTGAGAGAAGAGGATTTTACACAATAATGCTCAAAAGCAAAATATCCTAGGTTATCTCAATAATTTTTTACTAAAAATAATTCTTAATCTTTTTTAATCCATGTTTCAAATAAATTTTCAAATCTTCAATTTATAGAAATCCAGAAGAACAACACTAGGAATCAAGCGGCTGCCTCCAATAGTCAAAAAAATCTGGCCATTATACTTGTCAGACTAGCATGCAGTCAACTCCGATCGACCACCCTAGCTAGTAAAAATTGAGAATGTTGTTATTATTTGGGAGAATAGAGGATGAAAGCAAAAAATACCAAGGCTAGCTAATTGGGATATATATTAATTCAGCCTAATCAAATTGAAGGACTTTTTAAGTATTTTGAAGTGTTAGCAATTCAACCAAATTTGTTGGATCAGTACTGTTGAGCAATTTGGATGAGATGAAAACAATGAAAAACCAAGCATTTTAACAAGGGGATTCACCCCTTTAGCCGGCAAATATCATCTGTACATACAACTTAAGGAGCAAGAAAGCAACTGCACCATGGATCATGGGGTGCACATCACACCACTCTCGAGAAAAGGAGTGACTGAAGAAAAAAGTTGAGCCGCCCCCTTTGTCCAAGATCAAGGAAGGGGACTGCTTTTTTTTTTTGTGCTGGCCTGCTTCTAGATGACAACCAAATTCTCAGCTCACAGGTTAGGACTCAAACCGGCCAGCTGGTATGGCACCACCGCCCTCCCTTATATCATTGAGCCACTAAAACCTACCAAATGATGAGGGTATCGTTTTGTCCATTTCTTCTGGTGGGCCAACAAGTTGTGTGGAGATGAGAGGAGGAAATCATGCCCCCAGGAAAGTTGTCATTTAATATCCAACCGTATATTAATTTAGCTTAAGGAAGCTGTTCCTGACCCTACCGTCATCATATCGCATGAAGAAGAAGAAGAGGACTCCACATCAACCTGTTCCCAATTACCATCATTCCAACCAAAGCCAAGCTAATGTAAAAATTTACATGGCCTAAGCCCGGTCCAAATATAGGTTCATCTGAACCGGCCAACTCGGTTGCCACACCTTATCCACATCCTTGGACTATAAGATATATGTGGATGGATGTGAGGTTTCCTGGAGAAAGCAAATGGCTAAGGCAGCACTGTCCCTTCCCACCATCGGCAGTTCCTTTGTACCCAAAATTTCCCCCCATCTCTCTTCTAATTCCTCCTCTCACTCGGCATTAATAAACAAGAAGCCAGCCAAAATCCATGCGAAGCTCGGTAACTGATGTTATACCAGCATTATTTTATGCGTATATAAAAGACTTTGATAACAGAAGAACTGGAAACTTATGCTTATAGAGACTTGTTACAACAGTGGTTGCTTATTGTGTATATAGATGGTGGTGATGGAGGAGCAAAGCGTGCTGAAAAGAAGTTCATCACCAAAGAAGAAGAACCAGATCAGTAAGTCTTTTTCTTTCTCTCCTTCAGTGAAACTTTTTTAAACCAGTTTTCTTGTCTTTCCTTGAGTTCCCTACAGGTTACAGTAGACCTCTCCTTTCTGAAAAAAAAAAAACAGATTTTAGGAATGGCCAATCACTAACTTCTTGCATTCTTGGTTGGCACCCAACTCTTAATTAGTACTTGCCTTTCGAGAGATCCAAGCTAATTAAAACCATTAGTGGAGCCTTTTCGATGTACTATTTTCATATCAAACAATGACAAGTTATGCAGCTAAATTTGAAAGATATATGTTTTTATCTTTTTAAATAAGGAAATTTTATGTTTAAACTAATTTAATAGAAATAGTATAATTTATATTAAAAGCAGATGTATTTCAAGAGGCTTAATTATTATGTATTACTCATGTGTCAAATTTATTAAACAATCTATTTGTGAACAGCATGAATTGTACATGAAACTGAACGAGCTGAGTTTAATAGATAGAGTTGAACTAGAGATAGATTCAGCTCACTACAGCTTATTGGCTTATTTGTACTAAGGATGGAACTTGGTTCAACCTTGTTTTGATCAGGTTTGGAAGGTTTTTCTGATTTGTTTCAGGTCATGGGTTATATTTTTGAATTCAGAATTTAAATGGCAAACCTTTGACTCAAATAGGATCATTAGTATAGTTTTCTATTTGCATTGACACAATTTAGATGGAGTTATGACTTTGTGTAAAACTCTAACGACTAGTTGCTTTTTCTTATTGGTAATTATGTTTTCATTTTGGAAATGAGCCATTAAAGGCTTGGTTGATGTCAGAGAATTTTATCAATTTAATAATATGTTTTAATGAGTTTTGTTTCTTGAAAATAAGGTCTAAACCGAATAATTAAAAGAAATTATAGGCACGAAGTAGCCAATCAATTATAAGTTTTTGGATAATTAGCCTATTTTAGAAGCAATTTAATTTATCCATAAAAAATTAGGATTAATTTATTTCTCTAAGTGTCCTTGTCCAACTCAAATATTCAATTTTTTATTTTTTCAAAGAAGCCCCATTGATAAACTAAAGATCGTAGTGGATGAAAAAGATCTTTTCGTGTCCAAAAAAAGACCCAAGAGTTGCAAATATTAGCTTAAAAAGGATTAGTTCAATCCATTATAGATGAAGCCTATCAAATCATATTAACCAATCAATTTGAGTTATGGGGGAAGCCTATGGGTTCGTGTAGGTTGAAAGATTTTGACCTATCAAGTTAGGTTGATTATAAATTAAAATTTTATATATTATCATAATTTACTCATTTAAGTTGACCTTGCCTGTTACCATTCTAATTTGCACACCCCGCATATAACATCAAGGCAGACAATCTTATGTTATGAATAATATATTTTTTAATAAAATGAAAGTAAGTCCTTTTTTTTTAGTAGTAAGATGCAAGGTTCTTGATTTTTTATAAAATTTCGCCTACGATTCTATTGAATAGAATGTACCATCCATGATGGATAGCGGTATCAATGGAAACCATTTAGTATAAAATTGATTCAAAATTAAGGCTTTAAGCTAAAAGAATATTCAACAAGCTATTGTTTAGGTTTGGATCCTAAAATTAGATTGAAAGTTTTATTTAATAAATTTAACTTTAGATGGATCTATGCTTAAAAACCCAAAATTACCTAAAATTATATGTGGCTGTTGGATTCAAACCCATAACATGACCTAATTAAAAGAATTCTATACCTCTCTATCCAAGATGAATAAATATGGCCAAACTTGGCAAGAAACTTGTCTTGGTGGTGGGATTTCATTCTTTGGAGATGAGAACAAATAAATGCTGGGGAAGCTAAAACATTTTAAAGTTTTGATAACAATCAACTATGTGCTAAAGATGCATTAGAATTTCATACTAGGAACATACAATGATAGTCCTATGATGCCGCTAAAAAGGTTATTCTGAATGCTTTAAAAAGTGAAGTTTAATTTGTATATCTTACTTTTCACCTTTTTAAGATGGTTGAACCAAAAATGGGATAGGTAATTAACATTGAAAACTTGAGCTTTCATTCTAATAATTAAAATATTTGTATACTATTTTCATACCAAGAAATACAAAAGTTGTAACTAAACATAAAAAAAGCACTAGATTTAATTATTTTCAAATGGAAATTTTATTTGTATATTTATTTAGTTAAAAATAGTATAATTTATATGAAAATCATATATATTTGAAGAGGCCTTAATTGGTAGATACCATACTTACATCAGATTTCTTAAACAAGTTATTTTTGAATAGAATAAGTCCACCTGAAATTAAATAAGCTAAGTTGATTGCAAAGTTGGTTGAACTTGAGCTAAGTTTAGCTTACTCAAGCTTGGTTCACTTGTATTATGAGTAGCAAAAATTGTGAAAACACTTTATTCAACTTTGTTTTGACTAGTTTTGGATTGACTTTCTAGTTTAGTTTAGGTAAGTAAATTTTTTTGATGTAGGCTATAAATGAATTAGGCATGATAAAAACTTTGATTTGACATAGATCATGAAGATAAGATAGTTTTCTATTAACATTTATATAGTTTATATTAAATCGAGGTATGACTTTAGATAAAATTCATACAACTATTTGGTCTTTTCTTAATGCTAGCTAAGTTATTTATCTTAGAAATGAGTTCTTAAAGGTCAATTTTGATGAAACAAAATTTTATCAATTTAAAAGATATTTTTTGTGAAGCTTTCCTTTGAAAATAAAGTCAAAATCAAATTGTGGAAAGAAATTAGACTAGTTGGAGTAGCCAAAAAAATCTTAGTTTTGCAATATAACTAATCCATTTTCAAAGGTAATTTACTTTATCCATAACAAGTTTAGGAGTAATTGATTTATCTAAGTGTCTTGATCTATTTCAACCACCCACTTTTTATCTTATCTTTAAAGAAATGCCATTAGTAAATTGAAAGATCTTTTGTAAGATCTTTCAATGTTCAAAAAAAGCCTAAAAGAAGTTCAATTTGATTCATTAGAGATCAGGCCTAGCAAATTAGTTGAACAAGTCAAATGGTTCAGATTAAGTTACAAGGATAACCTACAAGTGCGTATTGAATGTAAGGTTCAGCCGTATCAAATCAAGTTAGCTTTAGTTTAAGATTATTGGCAGGGCAACCAATGCTAAATTTTTAACAAGTTATTTTTTTCTAGTAAAAAAGATAAAAAAAAGTAAATCTTTTGATCCTACAAAAAGATATTATTATAATGCTACTGGACTGCAATCCATGATGATTAGAGACGTTAATGGGAGCCATTGAATATAAAATATATTCAAATATAGGCATTGGACATAAAAAATACTTAATAAGCTATTGGTTGTGTTTAGCTCCTAAATTTAAACATAAATTAATTTAGATGGATTCATATTTGGAGACTCAAAACTTAATCTAATTAAATGTGTGTGTGTACACACACACACACACACACATATATATATATTTGTTTTGTTACCTAAAAGTTTAGATTATAAGGATAATAACTGAATAAATGTCCCTTTTTATGTATAACTTTATATTTATATTTATTATTATGAGATATTATTCCCGGATGTATTAAATATTTCTAAAGTATAGTAAAATAACTTGTTAAATACCCTACCTAGATTTTTTTTGTTAAAAAAAATAAATATCAGATGGGGGTTTGAATTTGGATCATATACATATAACACACCTGTTTGGATTTGAATCTTTTTCCGAGAACCCACGCAATAATGCTCCTAAGATATCGCCAAAAGGATTGTTCCTGTAGCTTTTTAAAAGAATGGAGGGTTTTTTTTTTTTTTTTGGGTTTGATTGACCACAAAGTCTTGGAAGTAGGTACTGGCAGACGGAAGGGGAAAGGAAAGGGGAGAATCCTATGAAGACGCCTTTGCCTTACATCATCATATTTGGCATGTCCACTCCCTTTGTCATCCTTGCAATCGCTTTTGCTAATGGCTGGATCAAGATGCCAACGAGGTGAACTACTAAAGAGGTCTCCAAGGATAAAAAGAAACTACGCAGAAATCTTATATCCTAACCACTTTATTGTACTCTAAAGTTTGAAGATTATTTATGCTTAATTTTGTTTCTCTGATAAAATCTATGATTTTTTAATGTAATTAAATGTATGCAATTCCTCTGCAACAATCTCATCTTTATTATTGTGTAAAGAATCAGTTTCTGTCTAAATTCTCGGATTAAAGCTGATTCAGTTGAGGTCAGACGAGATCCAGACAAGAATTGATGAAGTAGCGAAGCATACATGAACATTTGCCTCACCATGGTTCTTTTTTTTCTATTTACTAACTCTGTCTCCAAACACGTTAAGCAAGATTAACTTCTCTCTGTATAATTAAGTCTGTGGGCTTATCAAACAACTAATGTGCAGAAGATAAAAGAAAAAAAATAATGCTAACACCGTGACAATTATTATTGTATACTTGAATTAAACTAATCAAAATTTTATGCATAAATGTGCAAGGTCTGAGACCGATTTCTTCACTTCTGGAGTTCGTTGGAGCTCCAATTCATGGATGAACTGGAGACGTCCAACTATCAATATGATTGAATGAATCCCATGGATGTATAAGATATCAAGCTGCATGGTGTTATTTGAAGAACAACAACATATTCAATTATATAAACATATGGAGCAAACCATAA
>UESW01003604.1:0-18710 GCA_900491605.1 Calamus simplicifolius
TGCACCCTCATCTAACTCAGCTAAAAATAGCTAGAAGGGCAAACATGTTATTTGCTCCTTTTGTCTTAACTCCTAAGTTGATTAGGCTTATACAACAGTAATTGACATAAAGGTTTGTCTGGATTGTCTAACAATTCTGCAGTGGTAGATATGATAAAAGATTTTTCAAGCATTCATATGCATTAGAATACATTTCATGGGTGTTAGTATACAAAAACCTTAAAGATTCATCCTCACCAACAATCCACCAAAAATGACATCCTAGACAAGTATGGAACTGCATAGAATAAACAATGAGAAATTGTTTATGATAGTAAATTTGTTATTGAGTATGAATAAAATATAGTTATACAGACATAACGTGTATAACATTATGGAGACCATTAATGTAGAATGAGCTCAATCACCTGTAGCAAGTTGAACAACATACTAACCATTTAGTACAGCAATCTGAATTGTTTCTAGTAGACAACTTTTCACTGATTGCTTCCCAAGAGATATTGTCCTTCAACTGCCACGTAAGAATAAATCATTCAGGGAACAAATCTACCTGGGAAGGTAGCAAGAAAAGAATAACAGTGATACCAACCAAGCAAATGCAAGAAAAAAGGGCATGGGAAAGAAATACTAACCATGCCATGCTTAGATTTTTTTTCTTGAAAAACTTTCATCTGCAAATCCATGTTCACTAAATCAAATAAAGACTGATACTCCTCCTGTGACCACTGTCCTGAGCCATAATCAAAACAAAGAAAGTGAATCTCAGTTAGAAAAAACTAGAAATCACAAATGCAAAAATTGCTCCAATGTGAGCAACTGACATATCACATAAAGCAGAGCCAATACTATATGAAAAAGAAAAAAATCAAAAATTACTGCAGTCATCAGGAGCCCACCAACAAAATGATCCCAATGTAATCACATGATATTATGGTTTGTTTTCCCACCATTGTACCATAGTGTAAACATAATAAATATTCATAAAAGTATTCCCTTATATTATCTAAATAGTGTCAGGTTTTCAACTTCATCAGCTTTGCAATCAAGAACCTCAAGCTTGGAAAACTTGAGAACTTGGTGCTCATATTGAAAATTTAAATGCCCATCTGGTTCAACATAAAATGACCAGAGACATTACCATGTGGCATGCACATCTCATTATGATATAGAAATTATGGCTCTTCATACAAGGTTTGCTATTCATGGTTCAAAACATTGTTATTATGAGCAATTGCCAAGGTAGTTGGATGGTGGATGAGCCTTGAGATGCCTAGGAAACCCTTGCATCAACTGCCATATATTATTGTATGCATAGAAAATGTTATGTAATATAAAATACTGTATGCATCTGTCTGTATGCGTATGTTGTTGGACTTTGAATTTCTCATAGAATCTTTGCTTACAAATTTAGTAACATTTTAGCTACAGATATGCATCTCAGATTAGCTTCTAGGTTCCTGCATGTTTATTGTCCTATCACTGAGGATACAATCTTGTGGGTTTTGATCAATGATTCAAATCTTGTGGAACAGGTTTGTCCAGAATTTTCATGGCATGGGATGTGTTATGCCTTGACACTTGAGACAGTAGATGCTCCGCCTGTCTTGTACCAATCCCTATTTCCTATCACACCCTGACACATGGTGCCTGTCCTCACACTTGAGACAGTTGAGACATTGGGATGTCAGCATGCCCCACAATCCCACCAGGAAAATCCTTAGCTTGATGCATGTTAACAGTTCTAATGGTTGTTAACTCCACTGCCAAGAATTTAATAAGAAATGAGAAGTCGAACTCATCACTCCTGTATGTTTGTATATATGTTGCATCTATCTATCTATATCTATTTGTGAGCACACAACTGCATTAAATAATGGATATGGACACACAACCATATATACATGTATATATGTTCAAATATGGAGCATATAATTATATAGTAGCAATATAATTATAATTATGTCTTGATACACACACATGGATATATGTAGATGTTGTATACATGTAACTATATAAATAAGGATCTATTTATGCAGTATGTCCGTATAATGCATGTGTCCTTGTGTATACACATAATCATGTATGTTTCTATGTCACGTATCTCCCACACTATTTTTTTCATAAATGACACATGGGTGCTAATGAGGGATGAGAAACACAAGTTAGGATCCAAAGAAAACTCATACTTTATCGAATGATTCAAATCAAAAAATTAAATAAGTGACCCAAAAGAGTGTTTCATTCAAAACTGTAAATATGAGCTTCAGTCTCATGAAAGTTAGACAATCAAAGAAAACCAACAAATTTAAGCTATGATAGCAATGATATACATCATTACTTATATTATGATTTATTTATGATTTGGTATAGATTTTACAAATTATAATAGATTTTGCAGTTGTATTGATTTGCTATTGAGTCCTCATACAATATGTTTGCTTTGTATGCCTTTTAGCTATGTTAACATTAACCTATAGCCATGCAACTGCCTGGGCAATTAACTTAGTCCATTGCTTGGGGACTTGGGGTCACTCATGCTATTTCACCAGCATGGTTGCAATAATTTTTCTAGTTGTTCGAACATTTTCTATTCAAGCAACCATAACCAGCAAGTCTTACCTACCTGCATGGCTAGGCTTTATGGTGCAAAGGCTTTATGGTGCAAACTATGATAAGAATGGAATTAATTTATATGACCAATTCATGAGATGCATCAACCCTCAATGACTCGGTGCTGACTTCCAGACTGAGGCAAATATTGTCTTGAAAGGGACCACCAGGATAACTAGGCAGCCAACTGCTCGTAAGGAAATCCTACCCTATCGGTCATGTAGTTTGCTTTAAACAACATAATCAAGGAGAAATCCACCAAAATTCCCTGAAAGTAGGGAACAGATCATGCAAAAAGGAAGAAGGCATGGTTTCACATAGGGCATGACATTTATCTCCAAGAAGCAAATTGCACTTCTGTAGAATTTTTCAAAAAAACTTCAAATAATTTAGCCAAATCTACTATAATAAATCTCAAATATACATAACCACAAATGTCTGCGCCCACATTATCAATCTTTGCATTTATGTATGCATACAATACACATAAGAAAAGCCTTATCCCAGCTATTTGACATCTATGTGCTGGCAAACAGAGCTATTGTAATCAAATAAAAAAGAACTAAGAAAATGTAAAACCAGAATCTACAACTGTAAGATTTTAAATTGGTCCCCATTACAAAACTATTAAATGACTGTGTACTGCACTAAAAATGCCAGCCACTATATACGACACAAAAAAAAGAAAAAGAAAAAGAAAAAAAGTCCAAGGTGAGTATCTCAGAAGATAAATTCTTGAAAGATCAACAATCTCAATCAGACAATACAGTACCTTTTCTAAGATTTGGCGGTTTTATCCTTCGCCAAGCATCTTTTACATGGATCCTGTGTTTCCCAAGTTGCTCTGCCAGTTCCTTCCATTTTGATCCATGTTCCTTGTGGAAACTATACAAGGAAATTAACAAACTTAGGGTTAAGTCAATTATTGAGAGGTGATACCCGGTTCTACATTAAAACAGCAGAATGAATATATGATCCTGTGCACAACTATAAGTTAGAATCAGAATCTATAATTGCTAAAGCCTGTGGTTCTGTATTTTATGAAGCATCCAGATTTTAAAACTGACCAGCATGTTGTAAATCACACTATCTTGTAGATACTACATGTATCCTATCCTTTCAACCCTAAAATATCATAGAATGTGATGTTATTATCCAGTGCATACTTGTGGCATGCATACATACACACATGTACCGATCATTTATCTGTTCTGCCCATGGAATATAGAGCCAAACTGAACCAGAATTAACCAACCCGAAACTGGTTTGAAATTAGCTTTTAGTTTGGTTCTACCTGCGAACCGGTTTGAACCATGCTGAACCATCCGATTCGGCCTAGTTTGAGTGTGGGTTGGCTTGGGGGTGTGCTGGGTGGGATTTAGGCTTTGTGAGCTCACTTAAAAAGGGAGAGAAAGGCTTAGAGCCTCCCATGAGATCTCATCCTCTCTCTCCCCCTTCTTTTTTCTTTTTGTGAAAACTCGATATTATCTTGATCTTTTCAGAAGATCTGAGTCAAAGGAGGAAAGATTTCAATCCAAAATCAGCTATGCTTCCTCCCATCATCTTTCTCATTCTCTTCCCACCTTAAATCTCCTGAAATTGAAAAAAATATGGGGAAATCATGCCAAAATTTACGATGCATGATTTCATGATATACTGTAGATCTAAGGATGATATACTCATATCAACCAAAATCTTAATTTTTTGTTAAATACATTTTTTAAATTTAAATCATATTTTCGGATTAAAAGTTAATAATTTTTTTTCAAAAAATGACTATAAAACCAGAAACATGATTGAGGTTATGCTAGCTACTTTCTAATCTAATTTCATTTTAATTTGTTGAAATTTAGGTATATTTATTAATTTCGCAGCCTAAGCCTAAATTTTAATAAATTTAAAAATTAATGGTGATCGGCATATATCTAAGGGATAGAAAACATATATGCAACAACTCTAATTGAGTGCTACATAAACCTAAATTTAAATATAAAAATTTCTGTAATAAAAAATAATTTAAAATATTAAATTAAGTTAAAAAATTGTAAAAAAAAACTACTATTTATAGATATTTTAGAACTATTTTCTAATGTATTAGTTATATTTTTTGCATCATAGTGAAAATTTATTATTTTCAAAAACTATTAAATTAATTCATAAAACTAGGAAAAATGGGTATCATATGAATAATTTAGAAACATCTTATACTGCGTTGATCATAATTTTTAAGATGATGGCGAAAATGCATAATTTTTTAAATTTGTAAATATAGATTCGATCCAAAGGGCTGACGATTTAGGCAGGCTTGCAATATATTGCTTTTAGGCCAAACCATCTGGAAGTGCCACTATTATGATGCAGAGATAAGGAAGGAGGAGTGTTCAGGTTGAAGCAGCATTTGGCTAATGATTACCTTTATATCAACCAATGCCAAAAATGCTTACATACATCTGTTAGTTGATAAAAAAGTACTTCACAGACTTCAAGACAAAGAAGCAAAAAGCTTCATAGCAAAAGGCAGAGGTGGAGCAATGAGCAGTAGAGCTACCATCTTACTATTTGATAGGTTCAGAGGAGTACAAAAAGTTAGATCCGAATGATATAGAGGCAGAGATAATTAGAAAGGTCATATAGGTTAGTCAACAAGATGAGTGATAGAGAGGAGATTGCCAAAGGCAGGGCTTAGTTCACTGCAGGACCCTCATCGTATGAGGGTGGTGGTTCCAGGACGGTCGAGATAGGCTCATCAGAGATCTACAACAGCTCAATGGTAAGGAAGGTACTTGGTAGGCAATAAAGTCAGATAGCTTCCATGTTTGATCCTGTAGCAGCAGGGAGAAGAAGTCCAAACAGATCTTCTCAGATATAGACACATATGATAATATCCACATGCCTTTACAAGCAAAAATTCACTACAGCAAAGAATTGACATATATGAAGGGTAGAAAATTTGTCATATAGGAGTCAATTGGAAAATGGTTCTTCTTTAACTAGATAGTAACAAATGCCGTAAGGAATACTTGTTACTGGTCTATGATTAGTGCTGCCTAAAAGCCAATCAGGTATTGATCCTCTGAGGCTAAGGGACATTCGGAGATCTACTAGATTAGAGCAAGGAGAAGTTACAGAGTTGGATAGCTTTCTACCAAAGTAACTAGAAGACATACAGCCCAACGTTGATGTATGATGGATGGACAAGACCTAGTAGACAGAGCATCACAAATTGTCTTATCTATTGTGATAGGAAGACATCTTCCATAGGTCTACAAATGCTTCAGACATAATGCATGATGCACATTATATCCTTAGACTAATATAAAAGATACGGTTGATTAGATTGAACAGCAGCATATCATGCAAGTCGTCAAAAATAATGATATACAATAGAAGGCTGCCAGAGAGTTGTTGATGCAGAAGAGGCCACATATCTCCTAGACTCCATGTGCAGTATATTGTATGACTGATGTTAATGGATATTGGGAAGATCCTCAGAGTCCAACAAGTTGTTGAGAGAGCCTAGACCATCACCAAGTTCATTTATAACTACACATGGGTCTTAACACTGATGAGGAGGCCCAGCGAGGCCGAGATCTTGAGGCTCGTGGTGACATGGTTTGCTATGTATTGCATAGCATTTGACAACTTCCTAGACAAGAAAGCTAGCCTCCGCTAGATGTTTGTGAGCAAGGAATAACACAACAATAGATAGGCCCGAGTTGACACAAAGGGTACTAAGGTGAAGGGTATAGTTACTAACCAGCAGTTTTGAGTGAGCTAAAAGCATGGTGAAGGCTATCACCTTACTGTATCAAGTGCTGAAGGCCGTGGACAGCTTGAGATATCCTTAGATAGGTTTCCTCTTTCATATGATGATGAATGCCAAAGAGGAGATCAGGCGCACAAATCCAAGGCAAGCCCATGATTATATTGACATCATTGAGAAGTGGTGAGAATACCAAATGGATCGAAGCTGCATCTAATAGGTACAAATTGATTCATTTATTAAGATTATTGAATACGATTCTTCCATCCTTGTAAAGTAATTTGAATTTATCAATTACATAATGTGACTAGCTGCCAGCTACTTAAATCTAAGGTTCTAGAACACCATCTTGGGAATTGGGTGGAGGAACTTCTAGATGCCCTATGCAATGTGGTCTACAAGATAGAGTGATCCTAGAACTGCGGCAAGATGTCTAGAGGAGGCCAGAATTTTTTATTTGATTTGATCTAATCATGTGTCTGAGCTAGAATTAAAAAGGTATAACATATCTTTTTAACAAAGCAAGACTTTTAGAGGACTACACCTTTAGAGCATGGCTGTCGCTAGAGTCCATAATATGCCATTAGGTATTTTTGCACATAACCATAATTAGACATACTCTAAATTCAATTGACAAACAGTATTTGATCTTCCCTTTGGTTCTTTCACTTTGAAGGGCAGCCCAAAACCTCAGGAGATTGGTGCTCCGGATCTTCTCCTAGATGGTCTCCTTTAGTAAATGTAAGTGCAACTAATCCACATTTGCATCAATCCACGACAAAAGAACCATCTCATGCAAAAGCACTTGAATGATCTAGTCTATGTTCACTACAATCTATGACTTGGACTGAAATGCATTGAGGAAATGGAGTTGAAGTATACTGATCCGCTCTATAGTAATTTCGTTCGAGGTGAGAAGAATCAGATGATTGAGTAACTTGAGGGCCAATAGCAGGAGACTGAGCTAGATGAGCCTGGAACGCTTCGTTGACCTTTGAAAGAGATCATCAGGAGGCTAGGATAGATTTAAGTAGATGGGCTAAGAAACACATACCAAATACACAAAATTCAAGGGGCAGCATGCCATTATCAGAGGCTCCATGTTCGAGACATTCAAAGATTTGAGAGGGAGTTGTTGTGGAGAGGCCACCATGGCACTTGTTTTAGTTAGGATGGTGGGTTCGGTTGTGCCACCTAGCAAAGTTAGAAAGCAAGGGACGAGAAAGGAAAGAGAGCAGCAACTCCCTAAACCAATAAGGGAACCTATAAATAATAGAGTCAATACACTCAGATTCAGAGACAGAACTTGAGCAAGAGGAGCGGTAATGATGACAGTTTGAGTGACGATACCTAAGAGATAATCCTATGGTATTCGATCATCGATGAGTTTCAATTCACTCATGTTATACAAGATAGAGACCATGAGTGCAATCTAGTAGAACCCGTGAGAAGACTATTTTTTATAAGAGATAGGGCCCACTACGTTGTTCAAGACATGGAGTTACCGATGCAAATGATCTGACACATGGAGTAGGATCTCTAGATGTATCTAGATTAGATTCCCACACCAGATCCTGTTATACGCTAACTACTATGATTCATTTCCTCGTGAATATGGATATGGATATCATTCATTAGATGCATCCTCTTATATATATCCTATATCTAAGGCTTTGAGCAACTATTACATTTTAGTATCATAGCCTCATGATGCTTACGCGTTGGATTTTGCTAGTGCGATCTTTAAATGACTAAGCTAATATCTCGTCGCACACTAATTGTAGAATGATGAGGCATAGAGGAGAGCTAGATATGGTGATCCAGTAAAGTGGAGCCATGATGCCCATGAGAGGTAGGTTTTCCTCCTAGGCTCAGGTTATGACTAAATATTAGATGTCCGATGTATTATCTATTACGTGTTTATTATAGATAACTTATACATTTGAAATTATTATTCTTATGTCATTTAAAAACATATCCTTGTAATTGTTTGTTACTTATATTTGCATTAATGATACAACAATATCTTTAAGTTCATTTGATACCATAAAGTACTCCAAAATATGAACGAAAAGCATTAAAATTTAAAAATATTGTTCAAATTGAGTATATCACGTGAAAAAGAAAAAAAAACTTGTAAATCATAAAAAAAAAAAAAGTGGCATACCAACCCGAACCACTGGTATGTTGCCGGTTTAGTTCAGTTTAGTGATACTAATTCGGTACCGGTACCAAATTCAATAAACCTTGATTTTGCCTTTTATTCTTATAAAATCCTTATTAGCTTGATAAATTATACTGTAGCCTACCAAGTGGTTGCTCCTCTATTTTTTTTGGGAGCAGGTTTCTAGTTTAAGCCTTGGGAAGTGTTCCCGAAGTGTTTGAACCATATGTTTCACAGGTTGCTCTTCAAAATGATTGGTGGTGTCCTGCCTTTATTTATTTATTTTTAAATAAAAGAATCTCTGAAAACTTCAAATCTTGATTCCAATCATGCTGGATTAATTTATTTATCAATAGAAGTTATGAGTTATGACGGTGCAAAGCATTTTTTATTAGAAACAAAAATTATCAAGAAAAAATGCATAATCCATTCCAAACAAGAGAAGAAAAATAAGGAACAAAAGGGATTTCAAGCCAAGCAGGTACCTGTTCACTTAAAGTGAATTTTCTCTTTTCTTTTTTCCCCTCTGGAATACATTAACACTTCAACCAAGTTTATGTTTCAGTATAATTATTAAGTGTCATGATTAAATCTCAGATCCAGATCAAATCCAGGGTCTGTTGATTCATATCTAAACATTAAAGGACCAAGAAAACTGTACATCTAAAATGATGAATTTCAATATTTCTCTCTCCATTCACTCAGTTGAAGTGGCTAAGGAAATCCATTCATCCCCATGAACCCATAAGCTTAAGAATCCACCTATTTTTTCCAACTTTTTTTTTATAGCATTGCTCAATTTAAAAATTCAAGCTCCATATTAACTGGATTGCCATTTCAGTTCCCAAAGGTTGTTTGTAACAACAATCTCGACTGAATTATGCATCTAAAATTAATATTCTTTTACATGGTTTATGAAGAAGAAACAAAATTAGATATGATCTATGCGTTTGAATTTTGCAGAGGTATTTCTGAGTTCTTTAGTAGCAATTTGTTGCTTGAATGCGTTAAATCATACAAACTACCAATTTGAGCTAAGATGGTGAGCATATAACTTGATCTATTAAAATGTTCATCAGCAATTGTTGATTTCACATCATATCATGGAATATACAGTAAATATTGAATAATTGCTGAAAGATTTAACAACTCAAAAATCAATAATGGGCTCTCTAATTTGCAAATCCACCTGGTCATGACCCACAACATGAGATACAGAAACCAAAAATCATATTTTCTTGAGGTCTCTAACCATGCATTAATTCAGTGCAAAAATAAAGGATTTTAAGGACATAATAGAATGTTTTGCTATGATTTCAACATCAAAGCATAATGAATTCACATAGATACATGCTTCAAGAGACAAAGGTTGTGATTAACAATGCAGGCTTTGAATTTATATACCCTATCATGCATTTCTCACAACTGTGCATTTGGTACAAGATTTTTATATTCCTTTTTTGCACCACTAGATCCAAAAGGAGGAGACCATTAAACAAATCATCTTTTTGTGTTTGGTCATTTCCAGTAGTGTAGATCATGATAGATGAAGTGGAATTTGGATGAGCCATTATCGATTTTGAATCAAGTCTTCCATCAAAGACTTAGCATTTAGTGTGTATCCTAACTCTTATATCACAACTCAAAAACTCTAGTATTTTATTACTATACAATCCAACCCATCTTTTGTGATATACCAGTCAATTCTCATACATTAGCACTGGCTGTCTGGACCTATTAATGGAATCATTTGATAGTTTTCACTAAACCATTTTGTGGAAAATATGCATGTTCAACAATTTTTTTTAATTTTATTCTTTTGAAATTTTTGTTTTGTAAATATAAATATAATTTCAATATTTATTTATTAGTTATATACAAAGATGATTTCATTAACTAATAAGACAAATGTGACTTGAGGTATAGCTGATTAAATTCATAAATTGTTAGATTTTTTAAAGGGACAATAATATGCTCACTACATTCCCAAGAAAAGTATTAAGGGTTATAAAATATTTATTTTCCAGATGAAGGTTCTGAAGTCCATAAAAGATTGTGTATTTAGCTTCTTAGGTAAATGATTTGATTTGATTTATTAAAAGGTACTTTACTGTTTTTATAGTGACCTTAATCTTCTTAGGAAAATAGTTACGATTACATATAAAATGTGAAGCCTTTTCTTCATTAAAGGCATAATTCTAATGGTCTGTCAATTTGTAGAATGCATGAAAATTGCACTCTTATACATAATATTGATGCAATCTACCTTAACAAAAAAGGAAGAGTGTGTGCTAGCTTTTGCATGTACCTGTTGCAGTGTGTAAGACAATTTTTGGTATTCAATAATCTAGGAACTAGACACGATACTTCAGAGCATGATCAATAATAGATTACAAGAATATTGAAATTACATAATGATCCTCAAACAGAAGAATGTAAAATACCTGCGGATTCTGTCATAATCTTCTGGATCCCACTTACGCTCTTCACTTTGCTGAAGTATAACATGAGCTCGATAACATATAGATTTCCGAGGTCTGTATGGTATGCAGGTCCCTGCAAATTACAGCAAAATTATTAAAAAAATAATATCAAATGAGTAAATATCATCCTGATTTTTACCAGTTAACCAAGTATAGATGCTTGTACTTGCATATACCTCCTAATCATTCATACATTCGCACATACAAATGGACACATGCATACACATTTACAAATATGTCACTTAGCGGTTGCATAGTTGCACTCGCACTTATCACTCAGTGGGAGACAAAGCAATCTGCTTTTCTAAAATATATGCTCTATGCGTGGGCGCATGTGTGTGTGAGAGAGCACTTGATTTGGCTAAACTTGCATAGATCTTCACTTAGATTTGGTCAAGTATAGATTGGATGAAGGATGTCCCACATCGATAATCCGTGCTGTTAGACGTAATCTACTACTTTTAAAACGCTTATATACTACAAATCATATGATTTGAAAACCTTTGGACTGTGCATCAATTAGTCAATGATTGGATTAGTTTAGTTAAATACAAAAAAAATATTTTGACCATTTTACGAATAAGTTAGAAGTTTCTAAATTGCATGATTTTTTTGTGTATATACATTTTAGCGATAGTAAATCACATCCAATGATTTGGCTCATTGATGTAGGACCCAACCATCTAATCTATAGTAGAGCAGATCCGAGTAGAGATATGCTCGAATGTAACCAAGTCAAGCTCTCTATATGAGCGCGCGTGAATACACACACACAAATATAGATAGAGATATAGATAGATAGATAGAGAGAAATGGACTACTATCCTTTTCAAGATTGTTTGGAAAAATCCCACCGGATCAAGCAGGATTCAGCAAGATGGGCTCAAGAGAGGGAAGGAAAGCGTGATAGTGGGAGGGAGAGCTCCACAAGGTTACGAGAACCAATACCTATGGGAAGAAAAAAAAAGAATATGAACCCACACCCTCCTTCACCCTTTCCTGCCCTCTCTTCTTCAGTCCATCTTGCTAGATCTAGCAAGATCCGGCAAGATTTTCCCATACCCAAACCTGGCAAGATTTTCCCATGCAAGAGAAGGACCTTCTAGTCCTCTCACTGTTTTAATCACAAGATCTAAATTTTAACGGTCTAAATTGCAGAAAGATTTTCCTTGCATGCCCTTAAGAAGAGAAGGTATCCAGTCCTCCCATTGTTTTAATCACAGGATCTAAATTTTAATGATCCAAATTGCATAGCAACCGAAACTCTTATTTTCTTGTTCTAAAAATACCCTCCTGCAATCTCTCACCATGATTTTATCTTCCCCTCATGAAGCCCTCACCTCACTTCCCTTATTGTCCTTTTCTACACCCTATCCCCATTGCCACACCACACTGGACTAGTTCCTCCACCGCCGTACGCCACCTTCTCCTCCATCCTTCACAACCACCTCTATGCCTCTCGTCCATTGCTGCACCATCCCTGCCCCATGTCTTCCTTACCAAGCCCCAACATCCTCTTCATCCTCCTACACATTTGTTGCTCATCTCTCAAATAAATAAGAACTAAGCAAAACAAGAGCAAGAGCAAAACTTATTATGGGGTTGGAAAGAAGCAGAATTTGGGATTATATCCTAAGAGGATTCAAGATGCTTCTTGGAATAAAGAGAGATATGCCTAAGGGGCAGGATAGGATGCAACTGTATGTGATATATGGAACAAATGAATGGTAGACGGCAGCTTTCTTGATATTCCATCATCTTCTCCCCCATATCTCCCCTTGCACTCTACCTCTATTTCTCATGTGACACTCTCCAATCATTCCTTAACCTTTCTTGAAAGAGATGGTTCAATGGATGATGGCTAGGGTCTTGAGTTGATCTCCAAAACAGCCATAGGATTTTGCTAAACATGACAGAAATGTAGAGAGAGGGGGGAAGCAAGGAATGTGTGGTGGGGCTAGATGATTGGCGAGTGATTGTGGCAGCATTTCTGTGGATGGAGACAGAGAGGGTGACTTGTGATGGCCATTCTTCATGATGCCTCGACATGGGTGATGGTGCTAGTAGTGCATTTGAACAGACTCAATTGGGACATGGGTGATGGTGTTGGTAATGCACTCGAACAGACTCAATTGGGCAATAGGGGGTCTGGCAATTGCAGCATTGAAGAGGGGGATGGATTATTTAGAGGGAGATGGTTAGGGTGCTAAAGCTCGATTGTTAAAGCTCGAGTGTTATTTTTGGGGGAAAAAAAAAAGGCTAAGTTGCTTTATAATCCGAACCACTAAAATTTGAATCTTATAACCAGGATGAGAAGATTGAATATCCTCCTCTTTGATGAGAGATATATATAAAGATTCATCAAGTGCAGAGTGGCCGATTCACCTATAAAAACAATAATCAAAAATAATTTATCGATTTGACAAATAAAAGATGATAATTTTGAAATTTCTAAATTCTCATTCGTTAAAAAAGCGAGAAACATGCAAACATCCTACAACAAAGAGAGACTTAGAAATTTGGCCCTCAAGTATAGGTCGTATGATTCAAAAATAAGCATCTTAGGAAAATAATAAACACATAAATGACCTACCAACAAAAAAAAATGATAAGCAAATGAACTCTAAAAACCAGACATTAAAACAGCGCATTATAAACTAATAATATAATGATAATATCTCCATTGATCAACAAACTGCTCCAGATGAATTAACCAGTGCTACGAATATGCACAACCATAAATGTTCCTTAATCTCACTAGTCATTACAATCCATGAAAATGCCTATTTTTTGAATATTTGTGTAACATATTGTCAAAGCTCATGTAGGTGGAAGATGTATCAACAATTTGTAGAGTTAGAGAGACATAATTAATTCAGCTAATTTATATAGTACTTAATCCACTACTCCTCTAGAGAATGACATCAAAGTTATGATGTTAATCCCTTAATTATAACTTGTCCAACATAGGCTACATGATATAATTAACTAAAGGAGACTTGAGAGGAGAAGGACAATAAAGCTAAGAAGATAAAAAGAAGGGTATAGAAATGGGACCCAAATTCACATGAGCATGATGAGTGAAGAAGCAAAATTGAAGTAACCAATTAATATGTGGACTTACCAATTTCTTTCCAACAATCTTTGACTTGCGGACAACTCCTATAATTGAGAATCATATGCTTACCATCTTCTCCCAGTTGATATTTCTTTAAAAAAAAAAAAAAAAAAAAACAAAAAATAAGACCTATGAAGCATGGGCATGGATACAAGATATGCATACAACATGACGGCTACATGGCGTTACAATAAATCTTGAAAAAGCAGGATGTAAGGCAGCTAGGATACAGAAACAAAATTATATAATATAAATATATAAGAAAACATCCATAAAACAAGATGGGCTATTAAAATAATATTATCCATACTTTATGCATTCTTTATATGATACATCAACTTCAACAAACTCAACATTACAATCCATAGATCCCCTTCTATACTTTACACAATTATCAACACCACCAACTCTACAATTAATTGTCCGTCATTAAAAGCTAGACATTTGTTGAAAAGAAAAAAGGGAAAAAAAAAGCCCTCCCCCTTCTAAGATTGTATCAAGGAAGCATCTTGAGCATATCCATGAAGTACATGAGCTTTTTAAAAACATGAAAAATAGGATACTTGACATAAATGGTGAAAACAAATCCTTATCAGCATAGTTACAATATCCTCTGAATGATTCTCTTAATTATTCTCCATAAATGAAGCAATTCACAGAATGATTCTCTTAATTATTCTCCATAAATGAAGCAATTCACAGAATGATTCTCTTAATTATTCTCCATAAATGAAGCAATTCACAACCATTAGATCATTCTCAAATTATGTACAAATTTTACAGTTCATTTGTGAGTCATTCACAGGTAATTAAGAAACCTTTATATCTACAAACCACTGATACCATATCTTGTTCCTACTAGCAACATTTTTACTATTATTTGTCATTTTTGACCCTCCTATGCTTGTATTCAAATAAATAGAACACATACATTTTTAGGAACTTTTTGTTTTGGTATCCTAACTTTTGCTCATCCAAGTTCATTCCAAACTTTGATGAAATCGCCTGATTCTTTCCTAATTCCTAATCTCTACCTATAGCTGAATCATTCCCGAACAGTGAACATGTGACAATGAGTACTGGTGTCTGACATGTATCAAATAAATATCTGATGCATACACAGTATGTAATTTGAAGTATATATGCTTCCTAGAAAGAACTTAAACTCAGGTGGTATTACTTAATAGTTACATACTCAACTCAACTCATCTAAACCTTTTCCCACAACAAAGAAAAAAATATGACAATAAAAAGGTGATGTTATGCCACTTTGATGTAATGCCCACAAAATACAATCATGATTCCAACTTGGTTGAAATGTGTATCCCAAAAAGCATGTTATGTGCAGTAACTTAACAATGTAGGTAATACATTTCTGAAAAATGACTAACTTCTATCTGTATTTTATTGCACACACCATTGAAAAGTGCCAGTGTTGGGTGAGAACATTCTTACATGTGGTCCATATTATTGTTCATTTCAGTTTTGTTTGCACTGTTATCATTATGCGCTACTTGAACATTTCATCTCACACATGCAACTGCTTGAACATTTCGTCTTTTTTATTTTACTCCAGAACAACTTAACATTAACAGTAACAATAAGTGGTCTTCTTATTGTTATTGCCTCTTTTGGCTTACAATTTTTGCAAATGATGTCCAAGAGAAGGACTTGTTTCCTTTCCTTCACATGCTAAAGATAAAAATGCAGATTAATGACATGGGACAGCACAAATGTTATGTAGAATATGATGTTCTGTAAATTAGTTGGACCAAATTAGAGCATATGGAGTGCAACTTGAACAAAATGTGAGAAGAGTTAAAAAATGTAGTTGAGCTAAACAACAATTGAAGAGGCAAACAAATTGCCTTAGATGCCATAAATATTTTCAGCAAAAGGATAAGGATGCTATTACAATTTGATGCACAATTGATCATCAAATACCATGGAGACCCAGGAAAATATTCTGAGGATATGATAAGAGCAGCAATAATGCAATGCTGCGCAGCAAGAAGGGACTATAAGGCAAGGATGTTATGGTTGAGGATGTTCAAAACCAGGACCACAAGAAGGAGTTGAGTTAAACTAGAAGAAAGCCTGGACAAACAACAAGCCATGGAAAAAGCGTTTAGATTTTTTTTCTTTGTAATGATTTTGATAAGTGAAAAATTAAATCATCCTAATGTATGACAAGTATGTCTCTCAACAAGAATTGGAAAAAGAAATATTAACAAATTTGAAAATCTATGCCATTAGATGAATCTACACCATTTAACAACAATTATACTAAAAAACCAATATATATTTTGAAGATTTCTTATCTATGAACCAGTAGTGATAAGATGGTCAATTGTAATGGAGCACACAAGGTTATGATTTAATTTACATTTCAGTAGAATATCCTTCCCATCATTACAATCCACTTAGAGTCAACTCAATGTCAAGTAAAAATTCTCGAAAACCCTTTTTCCGATTTTAAGCACACCAAGTGTTAAAGATCTTAATCAACAATGTGGATCTTCAGTGTAGATCGTCACTGATTTTGCATTAACAAGATTTCAGCAAAAATATTTCTTATAGGATTCACTTTTCAATTTTTTTAAAATTTGCTTGCAGGTTGTGTGCACATACAGAGAGAAAAATAAGTTGTAATTCAGTATGTGTACATGTTTTATGTGATGAAAATGAAGTTAAAGAAATCATGATTTGGAGCTCAAAAATAATTCAAGGGGCTCATGAATGGTTCTGCATTGCATGAGAAGAATGAATTTTTTTAGTTTCGTCCATTAGTTGCACGCAAACTGCAAATGCTAGAGAGCAAGGTGCAAACAAGGTGTTACAAGCAAAAACCTATGACAAAACATGAATTTTAAGCATGACAAAACATGAATTTTGAATTCAGTGTGCTCTTTTAATTAAATCTTAGAGAACTTGAATAGAAACTCACAAGGCTGTGCTTCTTTATAGGACAAGCAACATCCTGTTAACAAGTTACACACAAGTTACTCACCAGGAGGTGCTGTGTCGTTGTATTCACATAAAAACATACTGATTTTCCAAAACAAACAAATTGAAAGGGAAACAAAGAAATAGCAACACATTTTTAAAAAAAAGATAACTGTTAGATACTTAAATTCTAATCAAATAATATGAAAAGAACATTAACTAAAGTTGTAGTAAAAATGTAACAGAACTAACCTCCAAATATTTTTCAATAGCAACTTTGATTATTTCATCTTCCTCTTTAGTGAAGCGTTTGCCTTGCACTAATTTTATTTCATCATGTTCTTCATGTTCAGTGTCATTGTCAAGAGGAAACATTTCCACTTTACCTGAAAAACTAACCCTTCGTTTTTTTCCCTTTGATAGAGAGGCTTTAGAATCACCAGCACATCTCTCTTTCATCGTGTTAGATGTCTCCTCATTTTCTTTATCTTCTGCATCTCCAGCATTCATATCATTCTTGGAGCCTCCTTCTGACAAGAATTTTAAGCTGCCTTCCTCACTGTCCCCCTTTCCTTCTTCCTCTTTGTTTTCTTATCAATTCTCAGTGTCGATGGTATCCCATCAACACCATCTTCTGCAGTCTCTGTATCTTCCGCACTCAATGCCTGCTTGACCCTCTTCCTTTTATCATTCTTAGCCCTTTCAAACCCAGTATTAACCTTTGCATGTTTCCTCTTCTTTTTTTATATCCATTTGAACCTTCACATGCTTCATCACAACCAGGCTCTTTATCAACTGCAACGACGTGGACCTTTCCATTACCTGATCTATTTATGCCAGCTTCTGCCAATGAAGATGTAGAGACTTCACTATATTTGTCCTTTCCATTCCTCTTCTTCACATCCTCCAACATTGTTATACCGCCCTCATGGTTGGTATTTTTTTCTGGTTCTATAGTTTTGACATTTCCAGCCCTTTTCTGTCTATCATCAATCACTGTTTCAAAAGATTCAGGAAGGCCACCAACTTTTGCGCTCGCTTTATCCACTTCCTTGTTCTTGTCGCTCTTCCTTTTCTTGCGCCCCTTATCTTTTTTCTTACCTCCAATCCTCTCATCATTGTCATTCATAACATCGTGTCCTCTAAGAAGCAAATCTGAAGAAGATGAAACGTCATCACCTTTTTCACTATTTCGCTTTTTCTTTTTCTTCTTCTCCTTCTTGCTATCTTTCCTTGAATCCAATTTAGCGTCCTGTTCATCGTTATCCACATCAGTCCTGCTCCCCTGCCCATTAGAACCCCTTCCATCCAAAACTGTAGGATCGTCTTCAGCTTCACTACATCTATTCTTCTTCTTGTCACGCTTCTTGGAAGCTACTTTAATTTCCTCCAAGTCATGATCCTTATTGACGTCCATAGCATCTACTTCCATCTCTTCAGACTGTTCAAGGAAGTTGCTCTTGTCTGTCTTCCTATCCTTCTTCTTCTTCTCTTTATGCTTCTCGATCTTTCGAAGCTCTTTCTTTTCCTCTGCTCTAATTTCCACCATGTCATTATCCTTATTGATGTCCATAACATCCACTTCGATCTCTTCAGATTGTTCGGTGACATTGTGCTCGTCTGTCT
>UESW01003604.1:19027-56995 GCA_900491605.1 Calamus simplicifolius
TATCAGTATACGATTGAAAATATGAGGTTATGGTTCTCTATTCTCCATAGTTAGATGGTTATCCAGTCACTGGAACTTAGGTCTCATCCCTCTATGATTTAAATGTTCTTTCAGATCAGTGAGTATTTCTGCTAGGATCACAAGATAAGCAGGACAAACCCTTAGCTGGCGAAGCTTGCTTGGATGCAAGGGTGTATATGCTAGCCTTGTATATTGAGACGTGTGGATTGATATTTGTATTGTATATGTGTATGTGTATAGTGAGATAATGATGTTTAGACCCTTTTTTGGATGAGACTTATGTTTGGAGAAAATTATGAGCATGATGTGCGCACTTATGATTTTGATGTCGATTGTGAATGTGATCTTGTAAACTGCCCGAGGAATGTCATGAAAAATATTATCTGAGCAGGTTGATGCTTAGTGTTGATTGAGTGATTTGTGTATATAATTGAGATGAAAATGAAAAGTTTTTTAACATGATGTGTTTTCGTGTATCTGCCACTTATGATAATTAGTTGGGGTTCTCTAGCTCTTTATGGAGCGCTACATAAAGACTAGTGAAACTCTATCCGATTACCACAAGTGTGCAGGTGTACTGTCGGTGGCCCCAGAGAGGAGAGGGAGCTGACAGGTAGGTCGGATTTTCTAAGCCTAGCACGGCACGGCTTAATGAGCCGTGCTGGCATGATCCGGTACTGTACAGTACTGGACCGTGTCGCCCATGAGTGGCATGCCCGGTGCCCCTCTCGCCTAGAGAGTGCCAAGCGTCTGAAAAATGTCATCAACTCGAGCGTCATATGGGTTAGTTTATGTATTTAATTAGCCGATAGTACAAATTGTGATAAGATTAATGCGACCAACCTCACATCGGTTTTCCTCGGCTTACCGATTGAAGATGCTTTCATCTTCCGGTTTCAGCATCTGAAAGGCCAATTTCATCATTTATTTTAATTCATTTTGTATGCTTCTCTCAAAATAAACATTTCCTCGAGATCAAAGATAATAATGAGAAATGCAAAGGCCAAAGCATTGGGTAAGAACTGAAGATGTTGATTGATAACCCTAAAAAAATGAATTTAAAATCTGATTTTATGAAAAATAAATAAAAAAAGGATCCAACTAGAAATTTGGATTACAATTCCTTCTGATTAAGGAGCCGTTCAGAGCTCGTAGCAGGAGTTGCAGGCGTGGGGAATGGACTTCGGCTCCAAAAATGGCATCAAGAGAGGTCATGATTCATGGAGATTGTTGCTGCCAAAATTTGTCCTCCGACTCGGGTGCAATCGGACTTCGAGATGGGCTTCCTCCTAGCGGACCTGCAAAATAGTCCTTGCGTGAGAGGCGTTAGAGGTGGCCCTCTGCGGAAGACCCTCCGATGCTCAAGTCAGTGGAGATCGATAATCAACAAAAATGAGGAGAAGGCTCTCGCTAAGAGTCCCTCCAGGGCTCTGGGCAGAGCGCTAATGGCGGAAGCTAGGCAGAATGATAGAGGGTTCCAGTGAGCAAGTGCGCATACCTGAGGAGTCGGTAGATAACTCTATTTATAGAGGATCACCTGATTCCCTGGGGGCGTGCGTGAGTCTGAAAGTCGTTAGGATCTGAATCCAGTTTGTTATGAGGTCAGTAGGATTTGTATCCTGTTGGTTAGAGGATCGATGTCTAGGAGAGCTTGTTGATGTCTCGAGATTTGGCGAGGACATAGGCTCCAGGTCTCTAGGCCACTCTCGCGGATCCTAGGCCACTCGCGGATATAATTTCTGTTTGGAATCTTACGAATTCGAGCTCTCTCGCGCCGAATTCTGTAGAGGTATAGATATCGCTCGGGTTAGGCCGAGCGATGGGAGAGATCGGCTAGAGGGGCCGAGAGATGACATAGCTCGGTTATAGGGCCGAGAGGCGATATAGCTCGGATAGAGGGGCCGAGAGATGACATAGCTCGGCTAGAGGGGCCGAGAGGCGATATAGCTCGGCTAGAGGGGCCGATAGATGACATGGCTCGGCTAAAGGGCCAAGAGATGATATAGCTCGGTTGGGGCCGAGAGACGACATAGCTCGGCTAGAGGGGCCAAGAGATGACATGGCTCGGCTAGAGGGGCCGAGAGACGATGGGGCCGAGAGTTGATACAGCTCGGCTGGGGCCGAGAGACGATATGGCTCGGCTAGAGGGGCCGAGAGATGACATGGCTCAGCTAGAGGGGCCGAGAGGCGATATGGCTCGGTTAGAGGGGCCGAGAGATGACATGACTCGGCAAGAGGGGCCGAGAGACGACATAGCTCGGCTGGGGTCGAGAGACAATATAGCTCGGTTGGGGCCGAGAGATGACATAGCTTGGCTAGAGGGGCCGAGAGGCGATATAGCTCGGCTAGAGGGGCCGAGAGATGACATGGCTCGGCTAGAGGGGCCGAGAGACGTGACCTACGCCTTGGGAATCCTTGGCTCGGTGAGGGGCTAAGGTACCCTAACTTACCAAGGTTGACTTATCTCAGGCGGGTATCGCACAGCGAGTAGGAATCAGGGCTAACCCTAGCCATGTGCACGATTATTGGCACACAGCGATTTTACCCCTTAACAGAGACCTTAGCTTGCAAGGGTTGGGAGTAGGCTGGGCAATGCATCGATTTCCATGGTGATTAGGGCATCCATGAGCAATTGCAACAACGCTGATAATCGAGGTTGATGGTAGCGTGTCGTTGCACATAAATTATGCTTGCTTGTTCGACCAGCAACAACAAAAGGTTTTACTATGAATAACCCTACGAATGGCATTTAGTCCATAAAATTTTTAAAGATTTTTAACAATCTAAGGTAGTGTTTAATAGAAAAATAGCTATTTCTGAATAGCTGAAGGAATAACTAACTTTTTATAATAACAGTTTTGCCCTCAAAGTATAAGTTCATGGAAAAATAGTTATTCCTCCATTTCCTAGGGAATAAGTTTGGATAACCCAAGATTAAATATGGGTTTTTCTCTTTGGTTAACTTTTTTGACTTATCATTCATAGTTATAGATTTTGAAAATAAGAAAAATATCGCAATCACATATAGCCATATTTAGTCGAACATATCTAGGCATTTGATAGATATTTAACATAACCTTCGAAACCAGATTACAACAAAATGTAGCATTATAACAATCTAATTTCTACCAAGAAGATAGGTAATCTAAGATTGCCAATAAGTAGTTCATATCTTTTTTTTTAATGAACAAAATTGCTCTTCAAGTAACCATATTACATAATTATAAATTAATTACATATAAAGATTCTTAGGAAACATATATAATTAACATTATAAGTTCTTTTAATATGATATATTTTATTAAAATTTAATTATTTACTTATAATAATTATGTATGTTATATTTATAAATATTTAGGTATAATTGTAAATTTTAAATATTTATTTATGCTAAAATATAATGTCATATAATGTTTATGTAATTTATAATCATAATATTATATTATATATATTTATCATATATTCGATTGTTATGTGTTAATTATGTGTTTATATAATAACATTAATAAAAATTTATATTGTATTGTATACAAATAAAATGATTAATTGTTATATATTTTATATAATACTTTTTATATTTAAAAATATTGCTCTACTTCATTTCTTTTCAATTTATAAAACAAAAATATTTTTAAAATTTTGGCATATTCTCCTCTTGAATTATTGGTAACATGATTTGTTAACCAACATATCAATGCTATCATTTCAAGCAATTTACGGTTCGAAATAAATATAATATTTTACATGCTTACCAACTGGTTATCCCAGAATCGTCATATTTTCTCTAATGCATCTAATCCTCCTCATAGGATTATCAGGACTGCTCAGTCCCTCTCAGATGAGTACACTCTCCATCAGTCTACCCTCGAGTCTGATAGCTCTAGCATCTGGGATTTCCCTGCTGCCCCTGTAGTGCACTAGCGTACGATCTTTATTTCTTAGAAACCCCCTCCACTAGGGCTTGTCAAAATCAATTTTGATGGCAGTGTTCATGGTCATCTGACGGGTTTAGCTTTTTTGATCCGTGGGTCTAATGGTGCTTTGGTGGCGGCTAGCAATTTTGGCCTCCTTGACCTCTCTGTGCCGGTTGCTGAACTGCATGCTGTGTGGGCTGGCATTTCCTATGCCATACGCAGTTTATGTATTCGCAGGCTTATTATTGAGGGTGATTCTATCACTGTGGTGCGCTGGCTCTGTCAGGATCTAGGCGACCCTATTCTGACCAACCCTATGATATGCGACATTCGATATATGCTTCATCAGACTGATACTGTCCAGATTCAGCACATTTATCGGAAAGCTAATTCAGTGGCTGACTGGATTACTGCCTGGGTTGCCCATCATTCAGGACCGTGGTGTTGGATATCGGGTGATCCGTGCTCGCCTATGCTTTCTCAAATTTTGTATTCTAATAAATTGGGCTTGACTCAACCAAGAATGGTATGATCGCCCGTTTGTACAAACAAAAAAAAAAAAAAAACAAAACAAAACAAACAAACCGCATGCTTGATAATGTGATGCTAAATGAAATACTCTCTAGTCCATGAAAAATAATCGAAAACTCAAAGGGTTTTGAGAGTGCTTGAGCTTGTGTATGATCCCACCCTCAATTTGGCAATGGGGGTGCTACATCTCAACTTGCAATCTATGGAAAATGGATGTGAGTCCAAGTTGCACTACATTGAACAACCCTTAAGAGTGACTTTGATTAAGAGCTCGTTTAGGTGGAAATTAAAAAGGTGACCCTCCAATCACTTATAATCTATGGACTATGAAAGTGGAATCCAAAGGACATTTTGATGTTAAAAAGTAATTTTCAATTATTTTGAACTCAAATGGCTGAAAGTAACTTTGGCTCACTAACCAAAGCCCCTGTGAAGGTTTGTTATAATTGTCAATAGTTATTCATCATTAAATTTTAATACTATTGAATATGTCATTAGTATTTCTATTTTTGACTATTACCGTTATATAATAATAATTGTTTAATCGATTAATTAATTGATTGATTATAATATTATTAATTAAAAAAGAATTAACATTGATTATAACGTTAATGATTATTTTATTTCAATAATAAACACTATTTGAACTATTACTTGAAGATCGGGAAAATGGATAATAATAAAATATTATTATTTTATTCAATCAAAACAAGGCTATAATCGTATTTCATAGAATAAATAATATTATTTAAATATTAATTGTATTCCTATACGATTCATTATTGATGTTGGAAGTAATTTTTTTTCTACTTTACAACCAAATACATAAAAAGATAAAGTGTACCTCATGTTTGCTCCACTTACATATCCCAGCATGCCCTAAGTTAGAGAGCCAATTAGGTTTAACCAATGGTTGATGCCCTCCAAGGCTCTCAATTAATTTGAAAGTTTTCCATTCAATTCTATAATGTGGATGCGTGCCGAGAATATTGGTACATGTCCAATTCACTACTTGTAAGTTAATTTAATATTAGCAGAGTTTGAACTTGGGCCGTGCTAGTGCTACCTTCCCGTGGGTCTACAAGGCCCATGTGAAAATGGGTAGTTCAAAATTGAATCTTAGAGGCCTCTTTGAAAAGTCATCTTGCACCATGCGCGGTGCAAAAGCACGCACACCATATGTATTAATTAGTCGCATAGGTGTACAGTTGCTCATGCAGTGCACAAAAGGATAAGACTATCCTTGATCATCCGCAACAACACACGCATAAAGTCAATCACCGCATGCGGTGGACAAAGACCTTTCCCTTCCCATAAGGCAAACAAGAGGACTAATAGTAAGCCACTAGTGGCCAAAGAAGTAAGTTTGAATTTTTATTCAACATTGAAAAATTTTATTTAATTATGTCTACCTGGTTTTTGAACCAATCCGAAATCTCGTGACTGATTGAAATGAAGAAAATTAACAAAATTTATTTATTTTTGTCCAACTACAGAACCATCCAAACCATGATTTTGTTTAATTTGTATTGATTTTTTCATCTCTTAATTGGTTCTCAATTGAAGGTAAAAATAGAGGCATGCAAAAAAATCAACTCAACTATTCGAAAAGGGTTATCTGTCAACAATAGATTGGCATACCAGGAAGGAAGGACGTGCTGAAGGAAAGAGAGCTATGTCTCCCTGAGCTATAAGCCTTTATTCCCTTTAAGACAACCATGGTGGTGACGCGCATGTTAGAGGCCTTTGCCATTATACCGAAGGGCATCCACATCACACTGAGCAGCAGAAGGCTACCCTCTCTGCTCCTCCTTCACCACCAGCTTTAGCTGTTCTGCCTAACCAACTGGCCATCCTCAATCAACAAGTTCAAGCATTGATTGCAACAGTTCATGAGCTGCAGGAGAAACGCTCGATGGCCACTCAGCACTAGCCCAAGCCTATCACATCGCCCATGATAGTTGCACCAGTTAGCCAATAATCCACTCGCGGAAGATCTCCTCAAAGAGAGGCCCACCGCTATCATGCTTCACCTAAGCACCACTACCATGAAGCTTTTAGGAGACCGCAGTCTCCTGCCTTCCACTCGAGTTGTCCCTCTCCCCAACGGCGACATGGGAAGGAACCCGAGCGGAAACATTATCAGTGGCATCACTCCTCCCCTTACTCATATTCCAAGTTATCTAAGGAGGACCTTAATTATGAGATAAAGAGGCATCTGGACAAGCAGCACCGGCGACCGAAGGAGCTCAGCCGGAGGCTCAATAATCAGCCAGAGGTGGACTACAACACTCGTCCACCCCTCACTCGTCGTATTATGGAAGAGCCTATTCCTTCCAGGTTCCACCTTCCTCAGTTGAATCTGTTTGATGGCACCACGGATCCACTTGACCATCTCAAAAGCTACAAGGCCCTTATGCAAATTCAAGGGGCAACTGATACCCTTTTATGTATGATTTTTCGGCCATCCTATGAAAAGCTGCGTGCGCTTGGGTATTCTTGTCTACCTCCGCACAGCATCGACTCTTTCTGACAGTTAGAGATGGCTTTCTTGATGCACTTTGACGCATGTCGAAAGATTTCCCGAATGGCATATAGTTTATTCTTCATCCGACAGAAGGAGGAAGAACCCCTAAAAGATTTTGTGACTCGTTTTAGGACGGCTATCATGAAGTTTTATTACCTCAATGATATTGTGGCCACTTTGGCCCAGAAGCAGGGACTTCACCGCTCTCGCTTCACTTATTGATTAGACAAGAAGCCTCTTAGCTCTTACGCCGAGCTCCTAAGTCACGCGCAGAAATATATTCGTGCCAACGAAACAAACTTCACACGGAGGGCACTAAAGAAAAGATAGCTTTGTGACACTAAATTGTAAGCCTTCACGTGATGGCAAGCACAAACTTATATCAATTATGCAGTTATGCTAGGAGGCATCCTAACGGATTAAGTAGTAAAAGCACCTTGATGCCCCCTAAATGAAGGCGTCAGTGGCAGAATAATTCCTAGGATGGACAAACTTGAGACATTGTCCATGGCTAGTCAACTCGGCATTTATGGGTGTTTTAATTCCTGGTGGTGGTAAGCTGGGAGGTGCTAGTGCTATTATTGCAAGGTGAGAAATGAGAACAAAGGGCTTTAACTATTGACTCTACCTACCCCCTCTCTTTACCCCCTCTCTCCCTCTCTTTCTCAGTACTACACCCAAGAGCCAAACCGAGCCCAGGACTTCTTGTGGATTTGTTTCAGCTGTTCTCAAATTTCGGCATTGATACCTCCCACCTTTAATCAACATAGTTCCCTGGGGGGCAGATCATCAACTCAGCAGAAGGAGACAAATTTTTTCAAAGAAAAAGCTCTCAAGCCTATAATCGATGTCGATACCAAACACGACGCAAAGGCAAAAACGCTACAAAAGCTAAGTACATTAAACTTTGAGGAAAAAGTTTTTTTTTCATTCAACTTCTCAATAACCACTCGGACCAGCCGAGCAACCCCCACAGTCGTCTCTCAGTGGCCCTACGATCATAAGGACACCCCTGGACCGGCACAAGAAACCTCCAAGGCGGTTCAAGTCCTATGGTCTCGGCGGCTCCGAGTCAAACTCATGAGCCGATCGGGTAACCCCTGAGGTATTTTAAAATGATCCTGATGGCTCCGCGATCATAAGGACACCCCCGGACCGGCGCGAGAAACCTTCGAGGCGGTTCAAGTCCTATGGTTCCGGCGGTCCCGAGTCAACGCCCGGGCCGACCGCAAAACCTCCAAGGCGATTTTATTTCAGCCCCAGCAGCCTTATACCTGCCTCAATGGTATCATTATAACCTCAATGGTTTTATTACAGCCTCAACGACTCTATTAGCTCTAGCGGCTTTATCTTTGCCTCAGCAGCTAATGGCCAACGATTAACCAATTAGAGGCCCCAAGTCAGCTCACAGCGGGAAAGATCAATTCCAGCTCACAGTTGACGGACACCCACTTCAAGACCCTGCGTTGGGAAAGGAGTACTAGCTACCCTCAGCCAATCAAAGATGTTCACACATGACAACACAAAAAGAAAGAAATTTTTCTACCTGGAAAGAACTAGAATTGAAGCCAAAGAAAGAAAGAAAAAAAAAAAAGACAAGTGCAATGGTAAAAAAGTTATACACCCTTTTAGCTTGGCGGTTGCCAGGCCCAAAAGCTCAAGGAGTATAGGGGGCATATGATGGGGCCAATTAACTCCATGGGCAATGATGATAGCATGTTCTGGATGGCCCCATCCTAGGTGGCCTTTTTAGATGGCCCTATTTTAGGTGGCCATCCTCGGCGGCCTTCCTAAACGGCTCAATTTCTAGATAGCCTCGTTGTTCTACTAGACCTTTTTTTACGAAGGATGTTGTAGGCATTAAATAATTTCATCCACGTCTTTGCTCCCAGCTGCAATAAATATCCGATCATAATGAAGAGAGAACAAGTCGGTCCAAGGCAAAAGGGCCATGCGTGGGATTCTCCAAGGGCTACCTTCTATCATTAATGTCCGAGAAATGGTCATAATGACTTGAAAAGCATTTAATAAAGTGGAGCATTCAATAGTAAGTCACGAACATGTACTAAAAGAAGAGGAAGACAGTGAAGAAAGTCCTTGATGGCCTCTTCCCACTCCCATCCTCAATGGCCTTTTCTAGTCGACCCTCTTAGGCGGCCGTTCTTGACGGCTCCTAGTTGTCCCGCTCTAAGCCACTTATGGAACATAAGCATAAGATTCTACATACATGGGGCCATATGCCTAGCTCCATCATTGTCCGTATACGCATAGAAAAGCGTACAGGATAGACAACAGATTGGCGCCACCCATATTGGCGGAATAGCGCCAGTAGCTTTGAGATGCAGGAAGCCTCGCCATTGCTGCCATCATCATAAATACTTTAACAAGTGGCAACACCTCAGGTCTCACATAAATTAACCTTGACATTCCATCCATAAAAGTCATCATTTATCATGATGCCTCAACTACTCAGACCGAATGAGCTCTAAAAGTCATGGCCCATCATAGGCTCCACGTGACTCATTTCTTCACTAGATGACAAGGCTCCAAGCTTCTCAGGCAAGCCACGCAAAGTCCAAAAGGAAATAAATTGGATAAGAGGGATCCCGACCAGGTAACCAATAACAACCAACAACAACAGTAACACACGCTTATTCTTACTCACAGAGAGCTCTTCTCTAAGCCTCTTTCTCTTTTTCAAGCTTTCTCAAGCTCACGGTTGTTATCCAGAGCACTGACTTGAGTGTCGCAGGGTCCTCACCAAAATCTTCAGTTCCTGGGACTTTTTGCATGCTTCAGACTACGAGAAGCTCGCTGAAAAATCCTAAGCTCACTGGAGAAGACGACCGAACGCTCGCAAAGGTTCGAAAAAGATCATCCGGCAACAACCGTTTTAATTTTTTATCTTTAGTTGAAGATTAGAATTTGATCAATGAAAAGTTTTATTTTTAAAAATATCAACCATTCTACGTGCGTACGGGAAGCAGCATCCGACGATAAGGATGAGAATTATATATATATATATATATATATATATATATATGAGAAGTAGCATCCTTGAAGGTGGGGAAGTGAATGGCCTGCTGGTTACAGGTGGGGCATGACTGGCCCCGTTTAACCATCCTCTGTTTCCCAATAATTTCCCACTGCCACGTCCTGGATGAAGTAAGGTGGCAATAAACTTAAGATATATAAACATAATGTTGCTGAAGTCCATTGCCGTTCTTCATGTTTTATTTTTATTTTCATTGTTGTCAATATCGATGGTGGTGTGGTGCTCTTTTTCTTCTTCTTTTTTGATTTGATGCGTTACTGAACCTGAGTGCGTTTTTTTTTAAAAAGGTTATAAAGTTAAGCACTTAGAAACACATGTACTCGTGTAATGCCTTTTTAAGAGAAAGGTTTTTTATTTTTATCCATATATCATAAAAATGAAATGGTGGATGAAACACCGATGCATGTGAAATTCATTTTCTTGCAAAGGTATTAACTTTGGAAGTCATGCTTTCCCCATTGTTATAATCCTCTCACGGCCTCGGTTCATTGGTTAATTTAAAAGAATTTTGAGAGAAAAATAATCAAACACAGAAGGCTCATGAGACTAAGAATCTCTATAATGCATTAACTTAGGATATGGATACATAAGCAATCTGATTACATGATAATAAGCTATTTAGTCCTTCAATAATAAGATATCGTATTACAGAAAATTGTTTCGATAATATATTTTTAAATTAATAAAAATAAATATTATCCATGAAGCTTTTTTTTTTCATCTCTTTTGATTATCGAGTTTCATAGCAACATATCGATCGACACGTGATATATGTATATGAAATGATTATATCATAGCCTTTTTTGTCGCGAATCAAGAGGATGATAGAGAAATGGTGGCTAGAGTTCTATCAGAGCCCTTGAATAACAGTAATGGAGTCCCCTTAATAATGAGCCTTCGGATACTCAAGATGGCATAGGATATACCGGTCCACGCCACATACAACTCAACTAATGGCACCGATAGGTCGAGAAGGCCGAATCCACCTGCTGCTATCATCGACCCATTTGACCCACGGATCACAAAAGCCGAACCAGCGACTCTGCCACGAACACTCCCATCAAAGTTGATTTTGACAAACCCTATGAATGGGGGCTCTCAAAAGATAAAGACCGTCTGCCGGTGCACTACCAAAGCAGCAGAGGAGCCCTAGCTTCAGGGTTATCAGAATCAAAAGCAGCATGATGGAAGGTGTACTCCGCAGAAAGGAACAAAGCAGTCTGGACAATCCTGCAAGGGAGAGTAGTCACATCAGTGAAAATAAGCTGGTTCCAAGATAACCAGTCCAAAAACATTAAATTTGGATGCGTGGATTGATAAATTTTGATCATTGTTTTCTATTTTTAAATTTATATAAATTTTAAAATTATTTTTTTATAAATTTAAAAATAAAAATAATTAAATTTAAATTTAACTATGATGGAACATAATCAAATTTATATAATATATTTAAGTACATTCGAACCTAATTACAAAATGATCATCTCTTCCTTTTGAATCTATATGAATATCAAGTCATTTCAATTTTTTTTTAAATTCCTGAGCCATACTCTATATTTATACAAAAAGAAAGATAGATGGATGATGGCAAGAAGGGTATAATCTTAGTTAATTAGGTAAATTTGTAGCTAAGTTTACAGGCCAACAGACAGCAGCTGCCAAAGCTGCAGTGATGCCTTGGATAAGCGGGGAAAAAAGATAGATATAAATGATCAATACGAATGATGTTAAAGTGGAGTTGCTATGAACTGATCAAGATTAAGGACAAAGTCATCGCCATCAAATGGATTGGCCTTCAGCACGCTAAGTATTAACATGTGATTTATTTTACAGTTGATATGACTTAAAGGTGATATCTACATTCATAGCCTGACAATTAATAGCAAAAATAAAATAGTCCATGCTATCTTAAGGTTCGTTTTCTTCTTAGCGTCCAAGATGGTGGGAGCGCCAGCATACCAAACCATAATCAGACTTGAAAGCAACATTTTATTTTATTTTATTTTATGTTAATGACGTTAAGGAATACAAATTTGTCACACGTTTAGGGCTTTTCTAAGTTCAAGATAATCTCAGATGCGTTTAAAGGATGCACATATATATTCTATATGATCAATAACTGGACACCCATTGCTAAGTTTGATTTTGACAGTCTGACCTCTGGCACCCATGCTGTCCTAGTAGCACACTGGCGAACGGTTTTCATTTCTTGGGAACTTCCATCTATCAAAATTAATTTTAATGAAAGTATTTTGAGTAGAACTACTGGGATCAGCTTTTATGATGCGTCGGCCGAATGGTAAGTTGTTGGCTACCGATGGGTTCGGTCTTCTTGACTCATCAGTGCCTCTGACCGAGCTTTCTGCGGCTTGGACGGGTATTTTCTGTGCCACCAGTGTTCTAGGTGCTCGTTATTTTATTATCGAGGGGGATTATATCACTGTTATCTGCCGGCTCCATCGGGACGGCAGGACCCCAGCGTCTGCTTGCCATCCAACTCTTTGATTATCGACATTCGATCCATCCTTTAGGGAGTTCAAATGCTTTGATTCAGCATATTTATAGGGAAGCCAATTCTGCGACTGATTGGATCGCCGTTAGGGTTGTCGACCATTCTAGATTCTGAAGCTGGAAGCAGGGTGATTCATGCCCTCCTATTTTGATCCAAATTTTATATTCTGATATTTTAGACTTGACTCATCCTATAATGGTGTGATCATCCATATGTTAAAAAAAAAAAAAAGTATGAGTGCTATTTGTACAATATTTGATATCAGTAAAAAAATGCTCTTGGTTAATATTTTCAAACAATATGTCCTTTTAAAATAGAAGGCTTGTGAAAATATAAAATAAAAGTTGGATAACATCCCGGTGGTGGACCTCAAATCAAAGCTCATTGCTTTGTTCTTATAATAAATATTCTTGAAAAATTCCCGGGCTATGTGAACCATGTTAGCAGAGTTAGAGGTTAAATATTATCCTCAGTTTATCTTCCGGATACATTTGAAGAAATTGGACCATCATTGACTAAATCTTTTATCATTTTG
This sequence comes from Calamus simplicifolius, assembly GCA_900491605.1. Classification (NCBI taxonomy): domain Eukaryota; kingdom Viridiplantae; phylum Streptophyta; class Magnoliopsida; order Arecales; family Arecaceae; genus Calamus; species Calamus simplicifolius. The sequence continues at coordinate 32,123 of UESW01003604.1, forward strand.
GGTACCATTTTCTTACCACTTTCGTGCTAACAATTTTAAGATTCCTTGATGAGCATCAGCTGCGTGCATTAATTAGCTATCACATTTAAGAGCGTAAGATGGCGATCAAGGAGATTTATCAGTTGCACAAGAACTCCTAACTTGAAAAGTTAATTTAGAAGCACCGAGTGAATGCATTAGAGATTAAAAAGAATGAAGATCGGGGGTGTTGGTTTGCCTTGGACGTTTTAGTCGCTACTTCATGATGGGTAATGGGAGGATTTTAGGATTCATTACAAGTCCAAGGGAGAAAAACTCTTCTTTTGGTGAAGATCAATGTTTATTATTTTTTTTCTAGTTCTCTGTTGCGAGTACTAATAACAAGAGATTATTGGTTTAAGAATATTTACTCTTCCTTGTAGTAACGCTGGTGTTATAAAGCGTGCGTAGCTGGGGCAGAAGAAGCAGCGTGCATAAAATAATAAAGAAGAAAAGACATAAAAAGATTAAGATAGGTTCGGTCTATCATACAGATTTATACAGATAAAAAAAATCTAAATCTCTTTGCATTCAACAGAATCCTTTCCTATCTCCTGACAACGCTTTGAGTTACCTTGAATCAGAGCGTAAATAAATAAAAGATCTTCTCATTCCTAAATTCACATGATTCATAAATTTTAAAATAAAAAATTTAAAAAAATACAATGACTTTCAAATATATATAAAAAAAAATTTTATACTTGACTAATTAAATTTTAATTTAGTTATAATTAAATATAACCAAGTGTAACCCTATACTCGGGGCCTTAATTCAGATCAGAAACGGACACACTGGACAAGCTTGATGAGTATTAAGTCTAACCCCACCCAACTAAAACCCTTTGTACAATATTGGTGAAGCTGTGCTAGAGATAGAGGTAGGCATTGGGCCGTGTTTGGCCAAATTAACGGGCCTTGCCGGGCATGATCCGTTAAAAAAAGTTTTCGGCCTGGCACGGCCCGTTAAAAAAATTATCGTGCCAGGCCTGGCACGGCCCAAGCCATATGGCACGTTTCGTTAAAAAAAATTTCGGCCTGGTACGGTCCGTTAAAAAAATTATCATGCCAAGCCTGGCACGGCACAAGCCATGCGGCACGGCACAATCCATTAGGGTGTTGCTGGGAGCTGCGGAGGAGTTGGCCGTGCGGAAGCTGCGAGAAAAGGAGGCGGAAGTGGAGCGGGCGGCGCGGGGGAGTGCCGACCTCGAGGACCGTCTCATCCACCTGAGGACCGAATTGATGGCGTGGCAGGCCAAAGCCATGCGGAGCAGGCGAGGGCCGCCTCTCTCCATGCCCAGCTCCAGCAGGCCGTCGCCGCCACAGTCGCCGCTGCCCCACCCTAGGGAAAGACGGAGGAGTGAGGGGGCGAATCTCCTCGGCGGAGGACGCCGAGTCGGCCCACGTCGACCTGGATCGGGTCAAGCTGGTGCGACTTTGCCGCACGTGCCGGTGCCGGCCATTCTCAGTGGTGCTCCTTCCCTGCCGCCACCTCTGCCTCTTCTCCATCTGCGATGCTGCCGCTGCCAGCAAGGCCTGCCCCGTCTGCTGCTGTCTCCAATCCGGAAGCGTCCAAGTCTTTCTTTCCTGAGACCCCACGAGTCTCGTGACCAAAAAAAAGATAGCGATTTACAACATGCCCCTTTATGGGCCGTGCCGGCACGGCCTAGGCCCTTGTGGGTCATGCCATGTCGGGTTGGTGGGTCGGATTTTCTGAGCTCGGTACGGTACGACTTAATGAGCCGTGCTGGCTTGGTACTGTAGCAGTATCGGATCGTGCCGGTCCATGAGCAGCACGGCCTGTGCCTATCTCGCCTAGAGAGTGCCAAGCGTCTAAAAATGTTATCAACTCAAGCATCATATGGGTCAATTTATATATTTAATTAGTCGATACTACAAATAGTGATAAGATTAATGCGACCAACCTCACCTTGGTTTCCCTCGGCTTACCGATTGAAGATGCTTTCATCTTCCGGTTTCGACATATGAAAGGCCAATTTCATGATTTATTTTATTTCATTTTGTATGCTTCTCTCAAAATAAACATTTCCTCGAGATCAAAGATAAATAATGAGAAATGCAAAGGCCAAAGCATTGGGTAAGAACTGAAGATATTGATTGATAACCCTAAAAAAAATGAAATTAAAATCTGATTTTATGAAAAAAATAAAAAATGGATCCAGATAAAAATTTGGATTACAATTCCTTCTAAGGAGCCGTTCAGAGCTCATTGCCGGAGTTGCAAGCGTGGGGCATGGACTTCGGCTCCAAAAATGGTATCAAGAGAGGTCATGATTCATGGAGACCGTAGCTTGCAAGGGTTGGGAGTAGGCCAGGCAATGCATCGATTCCCATGGTGATTAGTGATGGGAAAGAATCCATGTACGAGTAAATACTAGCAGACCGTAATACGCAGAGGAATAATAAATAAAAATGCGCAAACCACACAATCACAGAAACACCAAGATTTACATGGAAAATCCCTTCAAGATAAAGGGAAAAAAAACCACGGACAAGCCAGAAAAGAAGATCCATTATAAAATAATAATATCCAAGTCTCAAAGTCCCTTGCCAGAACTTAAGAAACAATAACAAGAGAATAATAGGGATATAAGGATTACGTCACCGAAAAATACGGTCTCCTGCATTACCTCCTTATTTTCTTCCCTTCTCTTCTTCTTCTTCTCTTGTTTTTCTTCTGCAGCACCTTCACGTGATTCCTGGGGTGGAAGTCCTCCCACGTAGTCAAGCACCAAGCAGCAGCCCTTCCTTCTCTTCCCCTAGCAATCCACGCTCCTAGAAAAAAGAAATACCTGCTACATGTTTCTCCTCTTTTTCCAGATGGCTGCTCCTTTGAAAAAGAGAAAACCAAAAAAGGAAGACGACTGCTCCTTTTATAAAAGAGAGAGAATAAATCCGGGTAGAAAAAGGGTAGCGCTCCCTTTTGCCCTAATGGGCTGAATAAGTGGGCCATGGGCCCAACAACCTCCCCCTTCAGCCCATAAGAGAGGCTGTCTCATGCTTCCTTAGTGTGAAATCATGTCGATCAACTGTCGGCATATCTCTTGCCTTTTTTTGATAAGGTCTTTGTCAACATGTCTGCCCCATTTTCATCTGTGTGAAATTTCTGAAGCTGTAACTGCTTCTCTTCAAACACATTTCGAATCCAGTGGTATCTCACATCTATATGCTTTGACTTGAAATGAAAAGTTGGGTTCTTGCACAAGTGGATGGCGCTCTGGCTGTCACAATGTACCACATAATTTTTTGTTTCAACCCCAATTCATGTAAGAATTCTTTCATCCACAGCATCTCCTTACAGACCTCAGTAGCAGCAATATATTCTGCCTCTGTGGTAGAGAGAGCTACACACCTTTGCAATCTGGATTGCCATGACACAGCTCCCCCTACAAAAATAAGTATGAAACTTAATGTGGACTTCCTTGTATCAATATCTCTCGCTATATCTGCATCTGTGTAACCAATCAGCACAGCTGGACCACCTCCAAAGCTTAAACAAACTTTGGAGCTTCCTCTGAGATATCTGAAGATCCACTTCACTGCTGCCCAATGCTCTTTCCCTGGATTTGCAAGAAATCTGCTAGCAACACCCACTGCATATGCAATGTCTGGCCTCGTACATACCATCGCGTACATCAAACTTCGACTGCTGAAGCGTAAGGAACCTTCTTCATTTTCTCCTTCTCCTCATCACTTGAAGGACTTTGCTCTGAGTACAACCTGAAGTGACCTGCAAGAGGAGAACCAACTGGCTTTGCATTGATCATACTGAACCTATCCAATACCTTCTTAATGTACTTTTCCTGTGACAACCATATTTTCTTGATTCTTCTATCACGGAAAATCTGCATACCCAGTATTTGCTTTGCTGGTCCCATATCCTTCATTTCAAATGAATTGCTCAGCTCCTTCTTCAACCTGTCAATCATAGACATATCTTTCCCAAGAATAAGCATGTCATCAACATAAAGTAGGAGTATGACAAAATCTCACTAAACCATTTGATATACACACAATGATCTGAAGTCATTCTTTTGTATCCATTTTCAGCCATAAATGAATCAAATTTCTTGTACCACTGCCTTGGAGCTTGCTTCAGCCCATACAAGCTTTTTTTCAATCTGCAGACAAGATTTTCTTTACCTTTGACTTTGAAGCCTTCTGGTTGCTCCATATAGATTTCCTCCTCCAAATCACCATGAAGAAAAGCTGTCTTCACATCTAATTGCTCAACCTCCAAGTCTAGACTAGCAGCAATACCTAGAGCAACACGAATTGAAGACATTTTAACAACAGGAGAAAAAATCTCTTCAAAGTCAATACCTTTCTTTTGACCAAAGCCTTTCACAACCAATCTGGCCTTGTACTTTGGTTGAGAACAATGTTGTTGAGTCTTAAACCTGAAAACCCACTTGTTCTTTAAAGCCTTCCTTCCTCTTGGTAGTTCCACTAAATCATATGTGTGGTTCTTCTGTAAGGCATCCATTTCTTCAGCATACCTACTAACCACTCCTTTTTCTGCTCACTTTCAACTGCCTCCTGGTAACATTCTGGTTCACCTGCATCAGTAAGCATTATATATTCATCTGTAGAATACCTTTTGGAAGGTTGACGTTGTCTGATAGATCTTCTCAGCTGAGGCTCTGTAGGAGGTTGCTCCTGATCTCCTTCCTGCTCAACATGTCCTACAGGTAGTTAATATCTGCTCATGCACTATTTTCTTGCATATCTTCCCTATCACCCTGATTTACTGGAAGAGTAACTGGATCACAGTCTGTTAATCCTCCTGCAGAAGACTTGACTGACACCTCCTTCTTGAAGTCTTGAAGGGTTTGATCTTCAAAAAATACCACATCTCTGCTTCTGAATACTTCTGCTTTTCTGGATCCCAAAGTCTATAACCAAACTCATCATGTGAGTAACCAAGCAAAGCACATTCTTTTGTCTTACCATCCAGCTTGGACCTCTCAATGTCTGAAACATGTGCAAATGCACGACAACCAAACACTCTCAAGTGCTTATAAGAGACATCTTTTCCTAACCATACACGCTCTGCAACATCACCATCTAGAGCTGTACATGGTGATAAGTTTATTACATCAACCGCTGTCTTCAATGCCTCATCCCAAAATCTTTTAGGTAACTTGGACTGTGAAAGCATACATCTGATCTTTTCCATGATGGTGCGGTTCATTCTCTGCAATTGCATTAGGTGAGGAGTACCAGGAACTGTCATCTCATGTTGAATGCCATGTAATCTACAATAATTATCAAATAACCCTGTGTACTCACCACCATTATCTGACCTTATACATTTCAGTTTCTTTCCTGTCTCTCTTTCAACTCTGGCATGAAACTCTTTGAAGACATTAATAACCTGATCTTTGTCTTCAAACCATAGACCCAAACTTTTCTGGAAAAATCATCTATAAAAGTGACAAAATAAAGTGCACTACTGATACCTGGAACATTAACTGATCCACTAGGAGTTTTTGTCCTCAGAGGACCACAAACATCTGTATAGATACGATCCAAAACATGCATTTTTCTAGATAAAGCAGGACTAGCAAAAGAAACTCTATGTTGCTTGCCAACCAAACAATCAACACATGGGTTCAGATGTACACCTTTGAAGTATGGTAGAACTTCTCCTTGGAAAGAACTTGCAGCCCCTTCTCACTCATGTGTCCCAATCGTTTATGCCACAACTCCATGCTGAAGTCGTTCTCTGTAACATTCAACCGTTCACCATAAGCTTTAGCCTGCAACCTGTATAAAGTGTGACATTTCTTCCCACTGGCTACAACAAGTGAATTTACTGAGCTTCCATTGCCCTTTATGAAATCTGCTATCAAAGTCTTCATCATCAAGTCTTCCAACTGAGATTAAATTTAGCCTCAAGTCAGCTACATGCCTTACATCCTTGAGCACCAACTTACAGCCAAGATTGGTCTTCATGTGGATGTCACCCATGCCAATGATGTCTGCTGTGCCTTGATTTCCCATCTTGACAACACCAAAATTTCAGTCTTATATATAGAAAAAAACTCCCTCCATGGTGTAGCATGATAAGAAGCACCTGTGTTAATCACCCACTCATGATTCTGACACTCACATGAGAAGATACCATCAGAAGTAGACAAAATCAAATAATCATCACTCTGCACAGTAGCTGTGATATTCTCCTTTGACTCTGTATCCTCCACTTCTTTTCTTTTTTCTTACTCTTCTTAGGCTTCTTACACTGATTCTTGTAGTGCCCTTTCTCACCACAGTTATAGCAAGTAATATCTTTTTTTGACCTTGATTTGCTTCTACCCTTGTATGAATTGTCTCTATTTCTAGACTTTGACCGTCCTTTATTCTCTGAGACAAGTGCCTGTGAATCAATCTGAGAAGTTGCTGAATTCTTCCTTCTTAACTCCTCATTCAACAAACTGCCTGTTACTTGACTCATGGTGATAACACCGTCTGGTGCAGAATTACTGAGGGAAACTACCAGTGTCTCCCAACTTTCTGGCAATGAACTGAGAAGTAACAATGCCTGCAACTCATCATCAAGAGATATTTTCATAGAGGATAACTGGTTATTAATACTCTGCATTTCATTCAAATGCTCAGCAATAGAAGCACCCTCTTTATATTTCAGATTCACTAGTTTTCTGATCAAGAAAGCCTTGTTGCCAGCTGTTTTTCTCTCATATAGACTTTCTAACTTTTTCAAAGAGAGTTTGCAGAAGTCTCAGTGGAAACATGGTGAAAGACACTATCATCCAACCATTGCCAAATAAAACCGACTGCTTTCCGATCTAACATGATCCAAGCATCGTCTGTCACTGTAACGGGCTTTGCTTTGACCCCTTCTAAAGGTCCATATAGATCCTTGCAATATAAGAGGTCCTCCATCCTTGGTTTTCATATCATCCAATTGTTTCCGTTCAGACTGATCATGCGGGAAACATTACCGGCCTCCATGCTCGCACATAAAAAAAATTCACAGGCTCTAATACCGGTTGATGGGAAAGAATCCGTGTACGAGCAAATACTAGCAGACCGTAATACGCAGCGGAATAATAAATAAAAATGCGCAAACCACACAATCACAGAAACACCAAGATTTACGTGGAAAACCCCTTCAAGATAAAGGGAAAAAAACCACGGGCAAGCCAGAGAAGAAGATCCACTATAAAATAATAAATATTCAAGTCTCAAAGTCCCTTGCTAGAACTTGAGAAACAATCACAAGAGAATAATAGGGATATAAGGATTACGTCACCGAAAAATATGGTCTCCTGCGTTACCTCCTTATTTTCTTTCCTTCTCTTCTTCTTCTCTTATTTTTCTTCTGCAGCACCTTCACGTGATTCCTGGAGTGGAAGTCCTCCCACGTAGTCAAGCACCAAGCAGCAGCCCTTCCTTCTCTTCCCCTAGCAATCCACGCTCCTAGAAAAAAGAAATACCTGCTACCTGCTTCTTCTCTTTTTCCAGACGGCTGCTCCTTTGAAAAAAGAAAACCAAAAAAGAAAGGCGGCTGCTCCTTTTATAAAAGAGAGAAAACAAATCCTGGTAGAAAAAGGAGTAGCGCTCCCTTTTGCCCCCTAATGGGCTGAATAAGTGGGTCATGGGCCCAACAATTAGGGCATCTAAGTTCCTCACAAGGAAAACCATGAGCAATTGCAACAACGCTGATAATCGAGGCTGAAGTAGCGTGTCGTTGGACATGAATAATGCTTGCTTGTCCGACTAGCAACAACAAAAGGTTTTTACTATGAAGAACCCTACGAAAGGCATTTAGTTCGTAAAATTTTTAAAGAAATTAACAATCTAAGATAGTGTTTGATAAAAAAATAGTTATTTCTAAATAAGTATATAGATAAAGTTTATCCAGGGAATAGCCGAGGGAATAACTAACTTTTTATAGTAACAGTTTTGTCCTCAAAGGATAAAGGATAAGTTTAGAAAAAAATAGTTATTCCTCTATTTTTTAGGGAATAAGTTTGGATACCATGGTTAAACATGGGTTATCCTCTCTGGTTAACTTTTTTTTCGACTTATCCTTCATAGTTATAGTTTTTAAAAATAAGAGGAATATCGCAATCACATATAGCCATATTTAGTTGAACATATCTAGGCATTTGATAGATATTTAACATAACCTTTGAAACCAGATTATAGCAAAATGTAGCATTAGCAATCTAATTCCCACCAAGAAGATAGGTGATCTAAGATTGCCAATAAGTAGTTCATATCGTTTTTTTTTTTAAGAACAAAATTGCTCTTCAAGTAACCTATTACATAATTATAAATTAATTACATATAAAGATTCTTAAGAAACATATATATAATTAACATTATATTCTTTTAATATGATACATTTTATTAAAATTTAATTATTTACTTATAATAATATTATGTATGTTATTTATAAATATTCAGGTATAATTGTAAATTTTTAAATATTTATTTATGCTAAAATATAATGTCATATAATATTTATGTAATTTATAATCATAATACTTATATTATATATATTTATCATATTCAATTGTTATGTGTTAATTATGTATTTATATAATAACATTAATAAAAAATTATATTATATGTATACAAATAAAATGATTAATTGTTATATATTTATATAGTATACAATTTTATTTAAAAATATTGTTCTACATCAGTTTCTTTTCAATTTATAAAACAAAAATATTTTAAAACTTTGACATATTCTTCGCTTGAATTATTGGTAATATGATTTGTTAACCAACATATTAATGCTATCATTTCAAGCAATTTACAGTCCGAAATAAATATGAATATTTTACGTGACCCTCCAATCACTTATAATCTATGGACTATGAAAGTGGAATCCAAAGGCCATTTTGATGTTAAAAAGTAATTTTCAATTATTTTGAACTCAAATGGCTGAAAGTAACTTTGGCTCACTAACCAAAGTCCCTTTGAAGGTTTCATGCTTTGATATTCGTGCTTCGACGTTTCCGCCAAGCTGTTCTGGGGGTGCTTTTAGATTCGTGCCTGTGGCACGGTGGTGCTCAATCTCCGATGATCTTTGGTGTCTACCGTCGGCTTTCTGCCAGTCGATGGGCTCGACGTCGAATGCCACTATGTTGGCCTCGGATGGGGTTAACACGGGAGGAAAGGATGGAGATCGCTCCCACGGCAGTCAGTTTGAGTGGGTGTCGTCTTCCCCACCTTCGGCGACTGTATCGGAGCTGGAACAAAGGTTTTCGGACGTCATCCAGGTCCCCCTTCAGGAGCTAGAGCTGGAAACATCTGACTGGAGCTCTAAGGCGATCATCGCACAGAGCTTATCGCTCTGGATCCCTCCGGAGGCAATGTCCGTGAGCTTCGTCACATCGGTGCTGCTGGAGAAATTGAGTCCATCAGCTTAGCCCACCGCCATTATCTATTCCGATTCTCTGACCTAGCTGCAAAATCATTGGCGCTGGGCAATCCTTGGGTTGTAAACGGCCAGGTGATTGCAATGGAGAATTGGAGACCGGAATTCATCCCTTCGGAAGTTTCACTATCCTCTGCTCTGTTATGGATCCGGCTGCCTTCTCTTCCACTGGAATTTTGGACGGAGGCTATCTTGAGCTCCATCTTGGCTGCTACCAGGAGATTCGTCTTCCTGGATTTAGCAACTAAGGAGCGGAAGCGTGGGGGATATGCTAGAGCTTGCGTCCAAGTTGATTTGAGGAAGCCACTGCGTCCAGGAGTCAGGGTGCGAGGTACGAGACTCCCCTTCTGGCATGCCTTTGTTTATGAATATTTAGAGGGACTATGCACCTTGTGTGGTGCTTTGCACTCCTCTGTGGGGTGCCCTTTTGCTTCTGAGACGTCCCCGGCATCTCCCGCTCCGCTTTATGGGCCATGGATGTCGGCGGTTAGGCGCCGGCGGGTTCCCAAACCTGCACCGAGGGACATGGAGAAGAAGGCACAAAAGGCCTCTGCTTCTTCTTCTCCTTGCAATGCTGACGGTTGGCTGTTACCGAAGAAGACAACTCGTAGGCTGTCGAGAATGAAAGCTGATGCTTTGAGGAATGAGGCTAGGTCCACTGTGTTGTCGGAAGGCTTGGGGATGACTATGGTAGGAAGCCCTCATATGAGCCCTGTTGGAGAAGCTGGGATCAAAGCTTTAGGAGACGGGTTGCAGACTGAGAAGACTACGTGCCAATCACTGTTCCCTGTGCCAGTCTTGGCCGAGAGCTGTGGGGAGCCTGATACAGTCCTCATGACTCTATCTATTCCAGTTTCAGCAAACCCATTTGGCCTCTTGGGCTCTGATAAAGTGACAGGGAGGCCGAAATCTCAGAGGGAAGCTAATCCGGGGCCATTGAAGTGGGCCCGCCCTGTGGAACTAATTACCTCTAGAGTTGGTTCTATTGCCTTGAAAGGGAAAGGCAAAACCTATAATGATGGTATTCATGAGGTGCTACCCACGTTCTCCTTTTCTGCATCACTGAAGGTGTCTAAGGAGAATGGGCCTCCGCCTTCTCAGGGGTCCTTGTTGGTTCAAGCTTCGGACACTCTAGCCTCAGCTATCTGGGCTGAGGACTCTCAGTTGCTATCCTCAGAGCATCGCTCTCATGACTCTGTTGTATGTCTTCTAAAAAAGGCTATGCATGAGGCAGGGATGGTGTCGCTATAGATAGTCAGGGCCAGTGCGCCTTGGCAGATAACCCTACTGATAATGAGGTTCCTAACATGGAGATGATAGGGGATCGGGAGGACCCCCCCGAACTAAATGAAGATTATAATATGGAATGTTAGAGGACCATTGAAACCATCGTTTCGCTCCTCTTTTGGGAGGCTCATGCAGCTCCATAGATGTGATATTTGTATTTTGTTGGAGACTCGATTGTATGGGCAGAGTCTGGCCTATGTTAGGAGCCAGTTATCGAGATCTTGGTCTTCCTTATAGAGTCAGATGGATTATCTGGAGGCATCTTGACTTTATGGCGTGCTACTGACATTAAAGTGGAGGGCTTTCACCATTGTGGGCAACAGGTGGCTCTAGTTATCTCTGATAGAACTTCGGCCCCCTGGCTTCTTTCTGGTATATATGCGAGTACTGACTTCCGAGCTCGTCGTGTTCTCTGGGATGAGCTCTTGTCTTTACTTTCTAAAGGTGTTCCTTCCTTAGTTGCGGGGGATTTCAACTGCATCACGGGTGCTAATGAAAAGAGAGGTGGCAGGCAGTTTGTGGAGTCTTTAGGAATATCTGAATTTCGTTCCTTCATTGCCTCTGCTAATCTTTTAGACTTGGGTTTTCAGGATGCTCAATTCACCTGGTGTAACAACCGTCAGGGATCTGCTCGGGTTTGGGAATGGTTGGATAGGGCTCTCTGGCTACTGATAAATGGCTTCAGCTCTTCCCCTCTGCCTTTGTTTCTCATCTGACTAGGATTGCTTCTGATCATTGCCTTGTTCTTATTTCTACTAATTTGAATGATCAGTGTAGGGGTTAGTTTAAATTTGAGAAGTTCTGGACTTCATATTCGGCCGCCCGGTCCCTTACCTCTCAGGTTTGGCGTATTCCTGTCAGAGGTAACGCCACTTATCGCCTCTCTCGGCGTCTGGAGCTTGCTTGGCGTAGACTTCTGAGATGGAATTGGAAGGAGGTCGGTGATATCTTTAGACAAGTTAAGGAAGTGGAAAATGTTATTGCTTCCCTTCAGAACAAGGAAGATCGCCTTGGCTATCTTCACAATTCTGATCTGTCCACTCTTCGCTCCAGCCTTGGCCTCCACCATTCCCTTCTTCGTCAGCAGGAGATCTATTGGAGGCAACGATCCTGAATTCAGTGGATCAAGAAAGGTGACCAGAATACTAGATTCTTCCATCAGATCACCTTAAATCGCCGGGTTGTAAATTGGATTCGGCGGCTCATTGATGACTCAGGGAATGTCCAGGAGTCTACTCAGGTATCACTGACCATGTGTTCCATTTCTTTCGCTCTCGTTGGACTGAGTTCTCAGGGATGGTTCCTCCGTTTATCCTATGCCTTCTTCCCGTAAGGTGTCGGCGGAGGAGAATGATGCTCTTACCTGCCCGATTACTTCGGAGGAGATTCAGTTGGCCCTCTGGAACCTTGGCCAGAATAAGGCCCCAGGTTCAATGGGTTTCCTCCTTTTTTCTTTCGCCATTATTGGGCTATAGTGCGTCAGGATGTGGAGCAGGCCATTCAATTTGTCTTTATGACCAGATCTATCCCTTCTGAGTAGAACAAGACTCTTGTTACTCTGGTGCCGAAACGTCATGATGCTTCTATGCCACACCACTTTTGGCCTATCAGCCTTTGCACGACTTTATATAAGGTGTGTGCTCGGCTTCTGGTTTCTCGGCTCAGGACTGTGATCCCTTGCCTTATCTCTCTTGAGCAGGGCGCTTTCCTTGCTGGTCGGTGTATCTCTGATAATGTCCTGCTAGCTCAAGAGGTCATGCATGATCTTCACATAGCTCCTGCTCGACAGTGTTTGATGGTTGTTAAGTTGGATATGGAGAGAGCTTATGATAGAGTGTGTTGGGATTTCTTTGCCACTCTCTTCACGAGTTTGGGTTTGATGAGCTTTTTATTGCCTGGATCAAGGCTTGTATTCATCGGCCGTCCTTCTCTCTTGTTGTTAATGGTGGCCAGACGGCCTACTTCCATTCTGCTGTGGGCCTTAGGCAGGGATGTCCCCTCTCTCCTTTCCTATTTATTCTATCTGTTGATGCTTTGTCTAGAGCACTTCACCAGGCCCAACAAGCTTCTTTTTTAGATCCTTACAGAGCTGGATCCCAAGGGCCTTCGTTATCTCATTTGTTGTTTGCTGATGATTGCATTCTGATGGGCAGGGCCACCACCAGGAATGCTACTGCTTTTGCTTTTGTGCTCCAGTCTTATTGCCGACTTTCTGGTCAGAAAATTAATGCAGCTAAATCCATGATATCTTTCAGTCCGAAGACTAGACTTGCCATCTGTGAGTCTATCATGCTTATATTGGGTATTTCAACCCGGACGTATAACCTCTCTTATCTGGGGATTCCTATTACGGGTAGGCGGCCTCGCTGCTAAGATTTCTATGAACTGGAGCGCCATGATCGTGATAGATTGGATAGTTGGCAGGTCTCTGGATTGTCCATGATGGCTAGGCTTACCCTTATCCGTTCTGTTCTCATTGCTCTTCCTCTCTACATCCTTTCTAATGCTGCCATTCTGACAACCTGTTTAAAAAGGATGGAGAGATGGTTCAGAGATTTCCTCTGGGGCTCTATGCAGGATGGCCATGGGATCCACTTACTGGCTTGGGATTCTGTGTGTATGCCCATTTCGGAGGGGGGGCTTGGGATTCAATTCCTCATTGTCAGAAGAGAGGCGCTGATGATGAGGCACGCATCGCGATTCTTGTTGGATCCGGAATGCCTATGGAGCTTGTTCATGCTTGCCAAATATGGTGATCGGTCCATCCAGAGTCATCCTCAGTCTATTCGCAGCTATTCTTTCTTTTGGAAAGAAGTTTGCCGTCATGCTCCGGCTGTTATTAGCTGTACGTCGTGGATGATTGGAGATGGTAGCTCTGTTGATATCCTTAGAACACCTGGTTGGCTGAGCTCCCTCTGATCCGTTGGCCCACCTTTGTTAGTTCAGACATTCCTATTGGTATGAGGGTCTCGGACCTTATTACTCAGGATCACAAGGTCTGGAAAGGCTCCCTTGTGGCCTCTTTTTTCGGTGAGGAGCTCCTTCAGCGCATCTTCTCTATCCCTCTTCTCCCTGATCATACTGATGATATTAGATTATGGAGAAGGACCTGCTTGACCTGTGCGCCCATCAGGGACATCATGCAGGATTTCAGACCTCAGACGGGTCACACTATGGATGGTTCTTGGATTTGGCGACTCCTCATCCATCCTAGAGTTCGTCTATTTATATGGAAGATGGCTTGGGATTGTCTTCCTGCGTGTTCCCTTCTTTCTGGGAGGGGCATGGCGATCTCTCCTACCTGTCCGCTTTGTGGGATTGTCGATGAGACTGCTAGTCATGCCATATTTACTTGTGATAGAGCGAGATCGGTATGGCAGCTTGTGGGTTCTTGTCGAGGGGGTGTGAGTACTGCTCAGTGTTGCTCCTCCTTTCTGTTGATGATTCGTCGGGATATGCGTAGGGATTTCGGTCGCTCTAGTTCCTTGGCTGCTTATACTGCCTATCAGCTCTAGTTGTCCCGGAACCATCATATTTTTTCTGATGTCTCTGATTCTCCTCATCGGATTGTTAGGACTGCTGAGCTCCTCTCCGATGGGTATATTCTCCACCAGTCTGCCCTCGACTCTGATAGCACTAGCATCTGGGGTTCCCCTGCTACCCATGTAGCGCACCGACATACGGTTTTCACTTCTTGGGAACCCCTCCTCTAGGTTTATCAAAGTCAATTTTGATGACAGTGTTCGTGGTCGCTTGGCAGGATCAGCTTTTGTGATCCGCGGGTCTGATGGAGAAATGATGGCGGCTGGCGGGTTGGGCATTCTTGATCTTTCTGTTCCGGCTGCCGAACTGCATGCTGCGTGGGCAGGCATATCCCATGCCATTCGCAGTTTAGGTTATCGCAGGCTTATTTTTGTATGTGATTCTATCACTATTGTGCGCTGGCTCCGCCAGGATACGGGCAGCCCTCCTTTGGCCAACCCTTTGATATGCGACATCCGGTCGATGCTTCAGCAGGCTAACATGGTTCAGATTCGGCATATTTACCGAGAAGCTAACTCAATGAAGGACTGGGTTGCTTCCCGGATCGCACATCACTCTGGACCGTGGGTTTGGATAGCTGGTGATCCGTACCCGCCTACCCACCTATGCTTTCCCAACTTTTGTATTATGATAAACTGGGTTTGACTCAACCAAAATTGGTTTGATCGCCCATTTGTAACAACAACAAAAAAAAGTCCCTTTGAGGTATTTGTCGATAGTTATTCATGACTAGTTACCCGTTATATAATAATAATTGTTTAATCAATTAATTAATTAATTGATTATAATATTATTAATTAAAAAAGAATTACCATCGATTATAACATTAATGATTATTTTATTTCCATAATAAACACTATTTGAACTATTACTTGAAGATCGGGAAAATGGATAATAATAAAATATTGTTATTTTATTCAATCAAAACAAGGCTATAATCGTATTTCATAGAATAAATAATATTATTTAAATATTAATTGTATTCCTATATGATTCATTATTATTATTTTTTTTTTTTTGGTATCACACTAACCTAGTGCGAATCAGGAAGGTCCGAATACAAAATTTGCTGTAATATAGATGGACAAGGATCGCTCGGCTTCAAAAACCACGATCCATCATGCTGGGCCACAAAGGTCGCTACCCAGTCCGCCGCCGAATTAGCTTCACGATAAATATGGCGAATCCGGGTACAGTCAACCTTGGAAAGGATGGACCGAATGTCCGTCAGAAGCGGATTTGTAGGATCAGAATGGCAGTTCTCCTTCTGCAACCAGGAGATAACCGCCAGGGAATAAATGATCCAAAGATTCCTGACAGCATAAGCCCTAAAGCTCAGACATCAGAGAGAGTCCCAATAAGCTCACCCTGAGAGTCACGGACAAGGAACCCAGATTAGAACACTACCATGATTTTGATGAACCCTGATCCCAGCCGCATGGCGGTTCGCTACCGAAGCAGCTCTCATTGAGCAAAGAACTGATTGAAGGAAGACACAGAGTCGTCCGTTCCGATAACCATCAAATCCAACAGCTGCTATCTACGAATATCCAGTGAACGTCCTCCTAACAGAATGCCAAATGCAACTCACCCTGGGGCAGGTAAAGATAGCATGATCCGAAGATAAAACGGACAGCACGGATTCTCCAAACCTCTTCTAGAAAGAAGAAGACAAGTGGGAAGGCAATCCCATAGTTCCACATAAATAGCTGCACTCTGGGGAGGGTGGGAAGCTTCCAAATCCACTCAGCATCCATCGAACGCTGGGACACCGGCCTAAAAATCATCATCAAATCCTTGACTGGCGCCCTAGAGAGACAAGATTTCTGCCAAAGTCTGGAGTCAGATGTGCACCCTGGGATAATGGGCATCGAGAGAATACGTCTAGAAAGCTCCAACCCAAAAACCGAGTCACAGAAGGGATATGCCAGGCAGGGGATCAGAAGAATCAAATCCTTGACCCGAAGGTTATAAGGGATGTCCATGCTTATAAAAGAGGGCCATCGTGAGAGAGGAATATCTGAAAACCAAGTATCCTGAATAACATCTATAGATGATCCATCTCCCATCATACACGTAACATTACCCCTGATAGCCTGACCAAATCTGCAAACTTCCTTCCAAAAGGAGGAGCAACCACGTGGAGGCCTGATATAAGAATCCGGCACCCAGCCACCATACCTAGCACGCATAATAGTACTCCAGAGACAATGCGGCTCCAGAAGGAATCTAGACGCATGTCTGGCAAGGAGGGCATCCCTTCTAACTATCAGAGACTGGATCCCAAGACCGCCGTCTTGGATAGGCATACAAACTGTGTCCCACGATAAAGATGCATACCATGACCTTCTTACGTAGTAGCCCATAGAAAATCACGGAATTTCTCTCAATCCTCTTAAGGCAAGTAATAGGAATAATAGAATTTGACAGAAGATACATAGGAAGGGAGGAGAGAACCGAGCGTATAATAATATATGATTCATTATTGACGTTGGAAGTAATTTTTTTCTACTTTACAACCAAATACATAAAAAGATAAAGTGCACCGTGCTCCACTTAAATATCCAAGCATGCCCTAAGTTAGAGAGCCAATAAGGTTTAGCCAATGTTGATGCGCCTCTCAATTAATTTGAAAGTTTTCCATTCAATTCTATAATGTGGATGCGTGCCGAGAATATTGGTACATGTCCAATTCACTACTTGTAAGTTAATTTAATATTAGCAGAGCTTGACTTGGGCCGTGCCAGTGCTACCTTCCCCGTGGGTCTACAAGGCCCATGTGAAAATGGGTAGTTCAAAATTGAATCTTAGAGGCCTCTCCGAAAAGTCCTCTTGCACCATGCGCGGTGCAAAAGCATGCACACCATATGTGTTAATTGATCACACAGGTGTGCAGCTGCGCAGACAGTGTACGAAAGAATAAACCAATCCTTGACCATATGTAGCTGCATGCGCGTGAAGTCAATCATCGCGCGCGATAGACAGAGACCTTTTCCTTCCCCATAAGGGAAACAAGAGGACTAATGGTAAGCCACTAGTGGGCAAAGAAGTACGTTTGAATTTTTATTCAACATTGAAAAATTTTATTTAATTACATCTGCCTGGTTTTTGAATCAATCCTAAATCTCGTGGCTGATTGAAATGAAGAAAATTAATGAAAAATTTATTTATTTTGTCCAACTACGTAACCATCCAAACCGTGATTTTGTTTAATTTGTATTGATTTTTTCATCTCTTAATTGGTTCTCAATTGAAGGTAAAAATGGAGGCATGCAAAAAAAAATCAACTCAACTATTCGAAATGATAATGATTTCATTTGGTTTGTGTTGATTTTTTAATCCCTTAGTTAATTCTTAATTTAAAATTTTTTGAAATTAAAAAATTCAGTATGACTTTGGTTAAAAGTTTTAAAAAACTAATTTAAACCAATCAAACCATATGTATATATTATAAAGGCTTTTATTTATACTATAATTAAAATTAAAAATGCTAGAAACATGCATGCATAAATGAATAGTGTGAAAGTTATATTCTTTATCTTTGTAACTAATTAAGCCATCATTTAATCATATAAAGTTTGCTACGAAGATCATCCTCATTATCATGTAAGGTAAGTACAGTCATATCGATAAATTAAATTAAAATCAAGCCAAATTAAAGTTAACCCTTGGAATCAAATTAATTAGAAGTCATCCTTGGAATCAAATTTATTAACAGCTCTCCGAATTATCGTTTCAGCATTTCCCTTGATGAGCTCGTCCAATCTCGGCGAACCTCAGCTTCCACCATCACTCTCTACCCATTCTAAGGCATTATGCCACAATGGCTAAATTTATGGGTGACACGATCAAAATATGGCCATTGCGACACAAAGTCTTGGCCGATGATTTAAATTATGGGCCAGGAATAGACATTGATTCGAAGTCGAAATCTCGATGAAACTTAAGACCATGGACAAAGATAGCGTGGTTCAAGCATTTCTACAAAACTATATATATTGTTTTAAATTTTTTCCAATCATGCTCCAATCTGTAATCAGGATGGTGTTGATTTGGTGCAAGCATGCAACATTAACGTAATGAGCCTTAAATGATGAATGTTTGGGAACCCATGACTAGGGTAGCAGGTGCCATGGTCCCATCCAAGATTACTCATGCTAGACTATAATTCTGCTCAATGTTGCCGCTTGAGTCAAAATTATTAGGATGTGGTCCATTTTTCACTCGTCCAATCCATATGGAAGTATGGATCTTGCTTAGAGAGGCAATCATGAATTTAGGGCTGAAACTTAAGTGGGTTGGAAACTCTAATTTAACCCAACTTTGTTTCGGATTGAGATTTCTCTTTGGCCCAATTTAGGGAGTGGTTGTGCATGTATGTATATATAAAAGAACGACTTAACTATATTCGCATGTAGTCAAATTTACATTCGATTACTTTTTTAATTAGATTTACATGGGTCATAAAATTAAAAAGCCACTATTAGCTTTTAAAAAAAAATATTTAATGGAATAAATAAAAACATGTAAAAAAAAAAATATGATGGAAGTAATCTTTTAGAAACGACGCTAAATACTTAACTCATACAATGAATATTACTAGCTTGTCCAAATAAACAGGTCATGTAAGTAGATTTAAAAACCATTAGATCAAGAATGCCACATATTGCACACCCTAAGGAACAACTCATTTCTCATGATGCACGTCTCCATGATTTCTATTTTTTTAATAATATTTCTGTTTCCTAGATGTTTGTCATATTTATTTTTATAATGTTTCTGTTTACTATTGTAAATTAGATATTTATCAATTTAGACTAGTTACTTATTTCATATATATATATATATACTTATCGTCATCTCTCTAGAAGCTAGCATTTACTTTCATTATGTCAGCATATATTTTTTACCCATTTCTTGCTTAGTCAATCAGAAAATTTTTTTTTATAAAAAAAAGCAGCTAATGATGATTAATCGTTGGTTTTTTAACTTTGAAATCCATATAAGTATAGAGACATGTGATCAAATTTAATATCTCTCTCTCTAGCTCTTCTGCACAATAACTGAGTCATGTAGGCAGGTTCAAAGTTGAGCCCCATCGAAGCTGCACCCTGGTCATACTTCATTAGTGACGAACTCATCCTCCGGCTTGACTGCAGCTAATATTTCTCTAGAATTGGATTGAGGTGGTCCAATTCTCATGGAACTTTCCAAGCACAAGCTGGGCCGATTCCTCTCGTTGAAGCCTCATTAATTTGTTAGCCAGTTAAAAGTATTAATTCATGAAAAAGTCTTCGTGCACACGAAGGCATGCACCTGGCATGGCCATTAATTGAAGCCTCGTTACAGAAACTTCCAACCAATCGTCTCAACAACTTTGAAGAAATTTCCAACCAATTCCTTCTTCCACCAGGATCGATCTCAACCACACACCATTGTTGCCCCACCTTCTTTATGGTCAAATTCAAAGGACTGAGCAAAACGTACGCGTCTCATGCCAGGGATTTTAGTCTCTTAGCCTGTATTCAAATTTAGAAGCATTTCTATGCGAATTTTTCCTCTCTCTCTCTCTAAACACTTTGTCAAAATTTTATTGTATGCTCTCTTACTGCTCGGAGGCAAGAAAATTCTTTTTATCAGTTGTATCTTGTGGGAGAGCTGTTGCAGTAGCAACAAGGAGAGATCTTCCACAGTCCAAGTGACCACCCCCATGGTATTCTTGTGAGAGTCGAGATCTTGTCTGCTGTGTTTTTTCTTGTCCCCTAGCCAATCTTCTCTTTCCCATGGTCCTCTCTCACTCTCCTAGGGTTGTCCTCCTAGCATTTTGGAAGGATCTTCTTCTACCTTTATTTCTTGGGGGCCTCCTCCATTTGATTGGATAAAGTTAAACTTTAGGTAGTGTTTGATAGGAAAAATATTATCATGGATAAGTGTACCGGATAAATTTATCCCCTAGCTATCCCTAGAGATATCCCTTGGCTATCCTATTGATCATATCAAATGCAAAAGGTAAATCCATAGGATAACCTTTTTTTACTCTTATTTGAAGGGATAACCAGCTATTCCTATATTTTCTAGGAATAAATTGAGGGGATATCCCATGGTTAACCATGGATTATCCCTTTGGTTAACTTTATTCTCTGTTATCCTTTATAGTAATGGCTTTTGGGAATAAGAGGGGATATCCCCTGGATATTCCCTCTTATCCCTTATTTCAAACACTACCTTAATGAATTTATAATAAAAATTTTAAAATAAAATTATAAATAATAAAAAATAGAAAATAAAATAATTTTATTAAATTAGTGATAAATAATAAGTTAGTAAATATTATTAGTGCTATATTTTTTGAGTGGGTTTAGATAGCGTGATAAAACAAAGTTTTTAAAAGAGTATAGATGGACTAATTTAGAAGATTTTTATTGAAGAACAATATTTATTGAAGTAAATAAAACTAAGGCTGGAGTTAATTGTAAGTTAAACTATAGTGAAATGTATTAAAATCTAAATGTTTTATTTTAAGTAGGATAAAAAATAAATCATGAATGTAATTTTAGTATAATTAGAAATGAAATGAATATAAAATATAAATTAGACTATGAATTAATAAAAATAATTATTTTTTATAATTAGTATCAATTATTTATAAGAAGAAGATATTGAGGATGATATTGTTATAGAATCGAAGCATGTTAAATAAAATATAGAAGTGCAATGTAAATATTATGTCATCATAAAGTATCTGCAAAGTTGAAGAAAAGTTTTATAAGATAGTTATTATCTATGATTTATGACATCAAATGTTAAGTAATTAGAAAAATATACGTATATAAAATGAATGCAGTGAAAATAAAATATTAAGATGAATGTGTGATAATATAGAATAAAAAATAAAATTATTAATAAAAATGTTTAAAAAAAGTTTTAAATAAAAATAAATAAATAATAAAAGGAAGGTGGAACGCCGTGAGCACAGACATTCGTGAACGCTTGCGTGAGCACGAGCATTCCCCTTGATTTGCATGGGCATAATGTGCGAGTGTTGGCTGCATGGCAACATTCGTGAACGTTCAGATACAGTCTAAATAATTTATTTTTTAAGTCATTTTTTATTTTGATTTTAAAATTTTTGTGCATTTAAATTTTTAGATTAAATTTTTAGCAATTTCTAGTAAGCAGTTTTTATAAAAAAAAAATATTTTTCAATAAAAGATAGAGGCAGTTTCAATCGAAGATAAAATAAGGACAGAACGACTTAAATGATTTAGATATATGAAACATAAATCTAGAGATCTACCTATGCAAAAGAATGACTTAATACATATAAAGAAAAAATGATAAAGATATATCAAAAGTTACATTAAAGAAATAATAAAAAAACTTAATTTTTTATATATTATAAAAAATATGATTTGAAATAATAAAAAAAAGATTTATATAATCAATTTTAACTAATTTGATATTAAAATTTTATTATTATTATTATTATTATTGTACTAAAATTCAGAGAAGGAATTTTTTTTCTTACCAAGTCTTCGCCGAGATGAAGTCCGCGGGATGATTGACGATGTCTTAAAAATAAAACTCAAGTCAACTGAGCAAATGGTATCTGAATGGATCTCTTCTTGCTGCCTGGATGGTCGAGTAAGAGCCCACGGCTTTTATAATTAATTATGGCAGAAAGATTGGACCAGACAATGGGTCAACTCGAAACGGGTTTGCTAAAAAAAAAGAAAAAAAAAGCACGCCAATTCAAAAAAGTTTTATTTTTTTGACCCTGTCTTAATCCAACTTTAAAAATAACTGACCCCAACCGGCTTTGAGTTCATCAAGCTCTGATTGAATTTTTTTAAAAATGGCATGGTCAAGATTGACAGATCCCAGTTAGGTTTCGCTACCCTGGTCGGCCTTATTTTTTAGATGGGTTTGTTTAAGATTGAAAGATCCGTTGGAGGTGACTCTATTACGATTGTTCGATGGATCAGACATGAGTCCATATTTCTTGTCTTCTATTCCCTTATTGTATGACATCCGCTCTACTATCTCGAAAGTTTATCATGTCTATTCGGCATATCTACCGCGAGACCAATGATGTTGCTGATTGATTGCAGGCCGAGTGGCTTCTCACTCTATGGTTGGAGCTGAAAGCAGGGTGATCCTTTCCTAGTATCCTTACTCAATTATTGTATGGTGATATGTTGGTGTAACCTATCCTAGAGTGGTATAATCATCCGTTTGTATCCAAAATTAAAAAAAAAAAAATTGAAAGATCCAATTTAGGTTTTGTTACCTTAACTATAATTAAAACAACTTTTCTCAACCAACTTTTAGTCTCAACCTTTTAATCAAAATATATAATGGTTCAGAAAAAAAAAAAAATTGAAGGCATCCAAGGTTTTGTGGATTTTTCTTTTTTTAATCCACTAATACTTTAATTGTTTCTGAATAGCTAGATTTGTGATTCTTATGTCAAAAATTTTAGCTCAATTATGCAATTCAATTTTTTGATCTAATTATTCAATTCAAATTGAAGTTAATAATGCCCCATTCTCTTCCGACAAGGCAAAATCCAGCATCATCCTAGAATAATATATCTCATATAAGATTCTCCCTGCCTAAAATTCGATCCAAATCTAAAGCAATGCAGAGATAGAGAACGTTCAGATATCATCTCGACGAGTTAATAAGCTGAGAGAAAATCTTTGAAGCATCAATGGCAAGTAGCTAGAATCTGTCTCTAACCCAACATATAAATATTACCTGATCCAAATTATGTTTTGATGAAGAAATTAATGACAAAGTTGGGTGGAGTTTGTTGGTTGGATTGGTAGGTTCTATCTCCATTGAATCGAGTCAGGAAGAGGTGATATGGGATATGGGACATGAATTGAATAAACTCTGAATTGACTCGCATGGCGTCAGCATGTTGACTGCTGTGACCACAGTGGAAGGCGAGCCTCCGACCTTGACTTGAGT
Organism: Calamus simplicifolius; assembly: GCA_900491605.1. Classification (NCBI taxonomy): domain Eukaryota; kingdom Viridiplantae; phylum Streptophyta; class Magnoliopsida; order Arecales; family Arecaceae; genus Calamus; species Calamus simplicifolius. The sequence continues at coordinate 55,383 of UESW01003604.1, forward strand.
TGAGTTGAGCCACTCGATGACCTTCGCCTTAATTATCTTCCCCACCAAATGAGATTGGAAGCTTCCAATATCCTTGTGATTTTTTAGCTATTTAATTTGCTCTTCTGATCGTTGCGTATTAACGCACAACTCTATCTCCTCTTCTTGTTTCGTAGCAACACACGACGCCTAAAAATATTCACGAGATCAGCCTCCCACCCACCTCCCAAGCTCTTGTAGGGAGGAAACGGAGGAAAATGATTTATCCCTACAAATTTATATTGTACGTGTCAGCTTAAACTTTGTCTTGCCAACGCTAGCTTGATGACGGGTCTCACACTTCTTTGACTTCTTGTATGTCCATAAAAAATAAAATAAAATAAAGAAGAAAGAAACAAAAGAATGCTTTATCAGTGGTAATACCCAAAAGTAGTTTGGATGGAAAAGAAAAATTTAAATACTTATAATTTAAGTTTATATGCTATCAATCAGCTTCATTATTAAATTTTGAGTCACATAATTTTGATCCGTTAACGTATTAATTGGGCTAGGTATTAGAGCTGTTCCAAGTATGTGAAAGTTAAAGGGCATAGAAAGTGTTACATATAGGATGATGGTAGAATTCGAGTATCATGGTATGAAACTACCCTTATAGCATGATCCGGCTAAAGATAGTTTCTGGCAAATTAATTTGCGGCATATGACGAGGATGTCGTATTATAAGGGGCATGGAGCTACTCTTGAGCACCAACGATCTCAAAGTAGTTTCTAGCTAGCTTGTAACATGTAACGAGAACATCATATTAAAAAAAATGCAATATCCAAAAATAATCATACATTAGATGGGAAATGTAATGACCCGGACCCGTTTCGTTGTAAGAAAGCGAGACGGAAAAGGTCCACACAACTTGGGCCATTACAGTCCAAAAAGATCCAATTGGTACCTTGTCCTTCTTGTTTTATATATATAAATCACTCACCCTTTTTTCCTCTACCTGATATAGAATCTTTAAGGAGGGTCTCACGGGAAAGAATAAGGGCTTGTAAAGTTCAGCGGCTAATATCATAAGAGAGAGATTATAATATTTTAAAATAATTTTATATCAAAAAAAATAAATATTATAAATAAAGTTTATATGCTATCAATTAATTTTTACTTGAGTTTTTGGGCACGTGGTTTCAGCTTACTAAGGACTATTGAACTAGTAGTGGGCCAAAGATGCAGTTACAATGGTTCTTTTGTTCATCAACTTGTTGATGAACCGATTTTCATAATCTTTCTGGTAGATATGTTTTTTGATCAAATTTTATAGTAAATTTTTTTTGAGAGAGGAAATGGATTCTACATCAATTGTAAAGTAGAAAAATGGAAAGCTTTACAAGTAGAAAATAACCTATGGGAGTATTTGATAGGGGGATAAGGAAGGATATCCCAGGATATTCCTTATTTTCAAATACTATAGCTAGAGGGGATAGGTCTGAAAAATTTAACCAGAGGGATAACCCATGTTTAACATGGGTTATCCCCTAAACTTATTCTCTAAGAATTCAGGAACAACTAAAGTTATTTTTTGATGGCAGACTTGTAATTTTAAAAATACTTATTCCCTCAACTATCCCCTGAATAAATGCTA